>BGPR01012124.1:35440-46092 GCA_013235015.1 Araneus ventricosus
ATTAATTATTTCAAGAAGTAACTCACTTAGAAACCAGTAATTCTAGACAATGTGAGGAACAATTACTTCCTTTAAAAAGTTTAAATTGTGGCCGTTTGAAGAATTACCTGACTCCAGAATTATTTCATCCTACCACATAAGTACTTTACAAGAAGTTAAACGCTTGTTAAATAAAAAGATAACACAGTAATGAAATTATAAGGAAGGCATTAAGCAATTTATTTCACAAAAGTCAACAATATATATTAATGACACAAGACTGTTGCCATATCGTTGAGTAAAACTAAAACAGAAACAGAACAACTAAAAATGCAAATTACACAGTTCAAAGCTCTAGCGCAATATCACAATAGTAGTCCGAAGATTTATCAGGCTCTAGCACAATATCACAATAGTAGTCCGAAGATTAATCATGCTCTAGCACGGTATAGTTCTCACGGCACCATAAAATAATCGCTCGTAGATATGCGTAATTTCAAACAGACAAAAACTCGTATAAGAATTTTCATTATGCACTGATTGAAAATTTAAAGGAAAAACTGAGAAATCTTTTCTTGCACAAATTTAATATTTTTAGATTTACTTAGAATTCATCTCTAGGTTTAAAATTTTTCGGATACATTTCCGATGAGAATTTTTTTCCCATCAATATTAATTAGTTCTTTTTGCAAGCAGAAAGGAGCTTAATAAAACCTGCATATTTCAACTACTTTACCCAAAGCTTGAGAATGCTTTAATTTTATAACGCAAACTCTCTAAATGTGTTGTTTTGTGCCTTAACATTTTAAACTGAACTCTAATAAATATTTTTCTACGTCAACCATCAAGGGCAAATTGCAATTATACTGGATGAAAAAAAAACTGTTGTCTTATTTCAGATTCTTAAAAAGGGACCATGAATACTTGAATTAACTTAAGCTTTTTTGAGAATGTATGTATATTTCTCAAGTTTTGTCTTTCTATAAGATTTATTTTTCAGTGTGAACTCATTCTTTTTAGTGCATGAACATGACTTGGTTCCTCGCATGCCTTATGCAGTTGTACGTGGTTAGTCCTTTATTTATGATTCCTTTAAACAGGTGAGTATTTTTTCAATTATTCAATTTCAGAGATATTTTCAATGACTTGAAAGCGGCGGCTCTGAAGCTGTTTCGCAGAATTTTCTTGCTAGGACTCGTGGAAGTAAATTTGAACCAGTGTAAAATTTTTGTGAAAAATTATTGTGAATTTAAAATATTAAGAACAAAATAAAAATCTTAAAAAATTTTCATGAAGAAACTACAAAAAAATTATCAAGTTTTTAGTTAGTGTATCACTCACTAGATGGAGATAGGTGCTGGCACCTTTTTACTAAGTTTACTGTGTAACTGCGTCCTTTCTTTTGTTCCACTCCACAGCATTTTTGAGAGGTAAGATTTTAAGCCCTTCTTTTCATACTTTGTTTAAAAGACTGTTTTTAATTTCTTCTTTGTGGATAAATGTTTATCTTTCCAATAAATTCCGGAATAGGTTCAGGCCTTAGAGGAAATCAATATTAAATTCAGACCCTAAAGTCTTTTTCCTCTACAGGAAACCTATTCTAGTTTTGAATCTGCACGGATGAATGGCCTTTTATGAAGTCATCCACCGGATTCTTACTTCTTATCGTTGTCTGTTATTATTTTTCGTATTTTTAACTCTTCCACAATTAAAAATTCTCTTTATTAGTATTTATATCTTTGTACTTCGCAATTTTTTCCTGGATCATGCTGCACTTGAGCACACCAATTAAATTGCTTCTATTATTTTTAGTCTTTTTAGATATTCAATCCTTTGTGAAAAGTGAAATAGAGATAAACTGATTAGGGGCACGAGATAGAGATTTTTTTATTTTTGGCAACCCTGACGAGTGTATTTCATTCTTTAAACGTATATAAAAATCATTCAGGAGGTTACAGAAGGAAGACACAATGAGCGAGTTTTTCAGTGAAAAATTTGATGCTGAAAAATCTGCCTCTGGTGAAGAAAGTATGACATTTCTGAAGGCAAGTGCATTTAGATGTCAAATATAATAAAACTAGCTTTAATTTTGTTGCTTTGGATGCCAATTATATTTTTTAGTTGTGTTGCAATTAATTTTTTTCTGACCTGGGGTAACTTTGCCTCAGAAAGGACTTATTCTCTGCACCATGGAAATTTAAAGTAAAAAGCAACCCCAGTTGGTTTTTTAGTTTATTGTGTATTAAATAATATAAACAACGCTTGATTGAGATTCAGGTATGACCAGGGTGTATAAAAGGAAGTTAGGGATTTGTAAGTTTAAGGAGTTATCTCCATAGACCTTAGAAGCTTGATTTAACGCCATTCCACAAGTTTAGGGTACTGTTAAAGAGACAGAAATTTTTTTGGTACACCAAGCGAATAGTTTTTTTTACAAAAGAAAGCTAATTCATTATAAGGAAACATGGAAATCCTCTGGCTCTTCTCCAATGAGAAGGAAAAGACCGTTGCAACGTGCAGTGCAGTTCAGTGACATTGTTTTCCTGTCAATAGTATAGATCTTAAAATGATAACAAACTCGTATCATAATAAGAAGGTGTGGTAATAGATAGATATATAATAACACACCTAGTAATAATTGGATAAAAGGAATTCTAAAAAGTCCCCCTGATTTGACAGGATACAATAGCTTAAAATTGTTAATTATAACCAGGTATTTATAATTTTTTTCTTATTTTTATTCAAGCTTTCAATAAATATATCTAAAACTGCATATAGTCAATTTGATTTTGAAATATATTGAAAAATTAAACCAGTGCAAAGAATCCCCACATATGAGGTAACTTTGCACCAAAATATCGAAAAATCATAATTAAATATTAAATTACTGTATTATCCAAATTTTTCTGCGAAACGTTTCTCTAGTAATCACTTAACAAGGAAAAAAAACCCAGAAAATCCTTTCTTTTAAAGAAATACACGCAACTAATCTCAAAATTGTCTCCGAAAGTCTTGAAAATCGGTGCAAAGTAATTCCGTTTTAAGGTATTTGAACTTTTGAAAATTCATTCCTCACTGGACGACATCACTGGCCAATGTAATCAGCTTTTAATCAATTTCTTAGGTAAATGATGCTACTGTTAAAACTTCTAAGATTCAAAATAGTAGAATCCATGTTCCCTGCAGCGTAGACTGATATAAATTAGCACCGAGAAAAATCTTTTATAAAGCAGGACATTCACCGCTGTTCAACTCCCCGATTTTTGGAACGCGGGAAGGAAAAACCTTTCGTCAATGTGAAATCCCGATGAAAATTGGGGTACATAGGCAAAACCTTTCGTCAATGTGAAATCCCGATGAAAGTTGGGGCATATAGGCAAAACCTTCCGTCAATGTGAAATCCCGATGAAAATTGGCGCATATAGGCACAACAGTTCGTCAATGGGAAATCCCGATGAAAATTTGCGCATATAGACAGCTCTGTTGGAATGGAAGGCCATAAAAGTGAACTTCGATACTTCGAGGCGGCGATAAATCCCCCGTGTGTGTGTGTGGAGAGCGTTGGGGAGGAGGAAACTGCGTGGGAAACAGTCTGGGACTTCGAACCTTCTCAAACAAGGTGTCTAAAAACAAATTTTGGAACATCCGAGAATGTGACTTGCCTAAATCTATCAACTGGAATGAATGGACTACAAACCAGTTGTTGGTGCAAATAGACTACTCGTCAATTCTCAGCTTAAGCGAGACTGCAGAACGCACTTCACATAGAACAATAAGATGAAAGTGGAGTCCAAGAGCTCTCCTTATATAGTTTCCCCGGCAGGCCGTGGCGTCACATGGAATGATTTAGCACATTTGTGGCGTATCTTCTCTCTTAATAGAGATATCGAGAAGATTCCAGCACCTTTGAGATCCCATATTTCGTCGCCAAGATGGTTGCCAAGTTTGTCGCCAAGATGGTCGCCAAGGTCAGGGGTCCAGACGTGGCTACTGTCCGTCATCTCATACTTACCCTTGTAAAACTCTCTTCCCAACCATACGACTCACATTGCTGGGAAGCGACTTTCCATGTTTGTAACAATATGAAGTGATTTTTCATTCATTTCAGGTGGCCGAGAATTGGATACGTTCTGTCGGTTGTCACCATCTGCATTTCAAGTATTGCATGCTTTATACTAACAAAGCAATATAATTTACTTGGCTCTGTTCCAAAGATTGAACTTCAGTCTAATGCTCTTGAAGAAGTTAATAAGAGGTAAGTTGGCCCCTAAACTCTACTGATCACAAAGCAGAGGCTGATGTGTGGAGGCAGGTGATTTGGTTCATTTTAATTCAGCTAGTCTCAGAAACGTTAATTACTAATATAATAGCCCAGATCTGTCTCTCGGTAACGCTCTGATGTCACCAATAATAAAACTCACGCCACAACACTGCGAGACGTTAAATAGCATTATTTCCTTGTTAGAGCACCTCAATTTCAATAATTTTAAATTTAAAACAGTATTTGTCGTTCTAATTTCAAATTTAATAGCTCTAAAATAGTGAAATAAAATTTTCTATAGATTGATATAAAATTTATCTCGCAATGATCAATAGTTCCCGAGAAATTTTAAATTATATTAATCCTATATTTCAAATTAATTTCCGTTTTTTAATAGAAAGTAGTAAATTAAGTCAGTAGTATATCATGCGCGTGATATAGTTTGGACGCCACGATGCATCTGATTATTTATTGCAATTGTGATGATATAATTATCTCATTGGAAACTCATTGTTTTTTCTGATTGGAAACTTCTAACAAGCAACGAAAATGAAGGGGGGAGCGAAAACGAAGGAAGGAGACAGAAAATGCATCAAAAAGTAGGAGATACACAAGCCAGGGCTGCTCACAAACAGCCCTCGCAAGCATCAAAATTCGCTCGCTGCGCACCAGCTAAGCGACGCTTCGCTGTTTAAACGGAACCAAAATTTTCTCCTATTGACTTTGGAGGTGGTTCCTCTCTGGTCCTTTGGCGCAAGGCCAACTGCATGATGCTAATTTTTTTATCCCTTCCCACTCGAGGTTGGCTTTCGCTCCCTTGATTTGTTTTTACTTTCTCGTATACGAAGTATAAAAAAAGAAAGTACTGTAATCATCAAAAAATTCGAACTCGAGATTTTGATAAATCTCCACGTTTTAGACCTCTCTGAGTCCGAAAAACACAATTTTGGAAATATGTCCGCCTGTCTGTCTGTGAACACGAAAACTTGAAAACTATTAGAGCTACAGAGATTATATTTGATATCTGATCTTGACACATAAATTGTAGGTTTCTTTCAAATTTTGGACAAAATCCGTCTACGGGAAATTTGTCTGTCTGCCCACGTTCGTGCGAACCCTGTAACTCAAAACTTAAATAGCTAGATCGATAAAATTTGGTACACAGTTTTATCATCAGGAATGTAGGTCCGTATAATATTTTGGGCCAAATCCGTCAAAGGGTTGACTTTCTGTCTGTCTGAATATTCGCGTATTTGTGAACGCAATAACTCCTTAACATAATGATTTAAATAAATGAAATTTCGTATGTGTCCTTGTAACCGTAATTGCAGATTTATGTCCAATTTTTGTTTCAATCCTTTACATAAATGGATTCAAATTGCATATTCAATTTTCTTACTATGACGCAAGGTCATTTGGCGAGAGCTTTTGGTGATACTCGTGACCTTGGCGTGCGCTGAAGGAAACTCGTGGATGGTCATTGCATTCTGGGTTACAGTAGGTTCGAATTTTTAATCCACGCGGGGGCAGGGGAAATGACACCTTTTTGGGAAGTATACGAGAAATTTTAAGGGATACCACTCTCTCTGGTTCTTCCTTGTTTCTCGTTCGCTGTTATTTGGTTATGGTTTCGCTTTCACGTTACGAAACAGAAACTCATCTGCCTTAATAATTATTCGTTTTCTTTCATTATATATCAATCATTGAAAAAAGTCGATGATATTCTAAATTACAATTGAGAAAATTACAATTAAAAATTTTAGGCTATATAGAAGTAAAACTGTTTCTTATAAATTCTATTTTAAATATATTACCTTGAAAGGGTTTATTTTTCCGGAACTGCTTGTATCTGAGTTGACATCTGAAAGCTTTTTTAAATCGTACACTTGCCAATCTTCTCCTAGCCGACGAACAGTTCCAAAGTCTTCATAAATTACAATTAAAAATTTTGGGCTATATATAAGTTTTTGCAGCACTGCTTGTGTCTGAGTTGACATCCGAAAGCTTTTATAAATCGCACACTTGTCAAGCCGGCGAACAGTTTCGAAGTCTTCGTAAACCCTGTTGCACTCTTCATTGTTTATAACGATAGCAGTCTTCTTTAACGACTTTTCCACACGACAGGAAGCTCTGACTGTCTGCATGTAAAAGACTATGACTACGAACGGGGATTGTAATCTGAAATTACTTTACATTCTCAGGGGCCTTGTTTTTAAGCCAGTAACATTTTCTGTAAAGGTTGCCATACCCGAATTATAAAAGGATTCTATCTAATAAATATATATGTAAGATCAGGCTTTAAAGGTGAAGTGTAATCAATTTTGGTCAGGGAAAAGACAACATTTGGCTCAATCTTCTTTATCCATCATTGAAGATATTAATTTATTTTTTCATAGGTAAAGGAATAATTTTTTATGTAGCTCCATGACCGGGATTAAAGAGGTTACGCCCGAGCGGCGCGCTATTGTTATCAGCTTACATGCTTGAATCAAAAAGGGTAGTTAACAATGCGCTGAGAGTTTATATACGATAAAAAAGGGATTTTCCCGAAAGACTCGTGACTCGAAATGAAAATCGTAGCGCGCTTATTACGATGGAAATAGAAGTAATTATAAATGAGGTGTCGTTAAAAATGATTTAAGAAAGATAAAAAATTAAAATATCACATATATACAAAAATTGAAATTTTTATGAAAATTACAAATGCTTTGGTTGATGAATTGTAAAATTTTGGATGAGGAAATATTCTTCCCAAGCGCATTGGACTTGGGGGGCTTGTAGAGCAAAAGTAGCACCACCTTTTATCTCCTAATTGTCATCCGAAACCGTATTGGAAAACTCGTAACGATATCTTGTAGTGGAAAGTCAAACTAGAACGAGATATTTAGCGTTTTGAGACCTCGTAAAGTCTGCGTGGGTATGTTAATTTTGAAAAAAAAATGCCAAATTAAATATAATGAGATGATGGATGTGGTAATCTTTGTTAAAAAATCATGAATGTGATTTTGAAAAATGATGAATTTTTTCAGATGTGGATATATTTAATTTTACAAAAAATTAAGAACTTTAGGGAGCTCTGCAAAGGGAAAAAAATTTCTGACAAATTGGACACTGCACTTCTGTAGAGTCGGGTATTAAGATTACAAAATAGTACAAAAACACAATTCAGGAAAAAGTGGATATGTTCACTTTTGGCAAATAGCTCCTCAAATACGTATGTTTACATACTTATTAAATACTTGCGTTATTTTTATGTATGTATCTTCCACGAAAGTTGGGTGTAGCATATATTTTCCGAAATTTTTCTTTTCGCCGATTTGTGTCCTGCTTTGCACCTTTTGTGTAAACTGGGTTGGTGTGGGAAATAAAAAAAAAAGAAAACTCCTTCTCCGCAAGCGATTATCTGGATGGGAAACAATACTTAAAATCAAAGTAGTGAAATTAACCGCTAATTAAGGTTTTTTAATGAAGGTCATTTGATATTTTCTACACAAGCTTTAGTTTTAACGTAATATATGTATCGCAACATAACTTTGTATTCAACTCTTTATTGCAGTGTGCTGAAACCAGCGGAAGTCGTCTACCCTAAACTTTCTCGTATACTTTCCCAAAAAGGTGCTGTTTACCCTCCCCCCGCGTGGATAAAAAAATTCGAACCTACTGTAACCCAGAATCCAATGACTCAAAAGGTTTTTCATTGTAGATTATAGTGATTGTAAAATATTTAGGTAAAGAATCAAATTCAAAGCGATGCGTACCGATTAAAACCAATTTTGCACACACTTCCACTCTTGCTTTCTCAAGGACAAAGTGACGCAATCCTTCCGCGTACACAGAGATTGCTACCGGTATGCATGCGTATGGAGAATCGTATTAGAAAAATTAATTATGCATTTTGAACGCCTTTTTTAATCGATTGAAACGAAATTTGGGCACAGATCTATAATTAATGTTAGTAACCGTCATACTAATTTTTATTTATCTAAGCCAAAGGGTTTAGGAGATATAATTTTTACAAGTATGCGATTATACAGTCCGACAGACAGCCAACCCTTCGACGGGTTTGGTCCAAAATTTGATACAGACCTACATTCATGATGATAAAACAGTGTACCAAATTTTATCCATCTAGATATTCCAGTTATTGAGTTATAGTGTTCACATGAACGCGGTCAGACAGACTTCCCCTAAACGGATTTTGTCCAAATTTGATAGAAACTTACAAATTATATATAAAGATCGCATACCAAATTTCATCCCCGTAGTTCTAATAGTTTTCGAGTTATCGTGTTCACAGACATACAGTCACACAGACAGATATAATTTCAAAATTGTGTTTTTCGGACTCAGGGAGGTCAAAAACGTGGAGATTCATCAAAATCTCGAGTTCGAATTTTATAACGATTACAATACTTTCTCTTTGTATACTTCGTATACGAGAAAGTAAAAAGAGAGAGTCAGTGTCAGAAACAGTTTCAAGACGTTTATTTCTTTTATGTGTGATCTTCCTTTAGCACTAGTCATACAATTGTTACATTAAGTTGTATGTGCTGTTTAAGCTGCAGGAAGTTGGATTCATACCGAATTTTCAGGAAGAATGTTCTAGAAACTGCCACATTTACACCTCATGGCTAGTTCATAAATTATTTCATGCATGATTATGTGTCGTAAATCTCAAGAAAATAGCACACAATAGTCGATATTGCATATAGGTAATATTTCAAGAATTCTTTTACACATCGATCAAAAGGTAGGAATTTTTAGTTAACATATCCAGCATTTTCAGTTTTTCGTCATGTTATGACATGCTTCTATTCAAAAGAATAAAAAATAGTTGTATTCCATTAACTTCTCGTTATTCTGAAAACTCCAATGGCGGATATATTATATTAAGCTAACTAGGTACATATTTCGAATTATGAAAGTTCTTATCGTTTTTATTGAACGGGATAAAAATTTGTCTGCAAAAGAGAAACAGCTGCTGCTCTGGTTAACAAGCTAGCACCAAGACCGACTACAGAGTTTTGCTCGTCATTTCGCTTAAACGAACTTCCATGAATAAACCAAAAGAATTTTACTAAAATGGTAAATCCATACTAGTAACGGAAAACTAATTTGCACTCTTTCAAATCCCCTGTAAATGTTAAAAACGTAATAATAAATTTTCCATTCAAGCCAGAATTCATATTCTTTTTCAGGTTGTGGCAATTTATTGATGAATTGTATCAGAAAACTTACGTAAGATTTACTCCTTATTTAACTGGAATATTACTTGGATATTATTTACATAACAGAAGACTTACCAAGAAGAACGATTTGGTAATAAGAATTTTTTTAAACATTTTCCCTGTCTGTTTTGTTGATAATTGAGAATGATTTATTACACAGAAACAACTTAGATAATATATTATAAGTTATTATTTCTTTATTAATAAATGCTTAATGCTTTTAAAATTAATCTTTCACTCTCAGTATAACACCTCTGTCTTGTTTTTGTGTGCAAGCGCATCCTCGTTCCACTGCCTTTATTTATAAATGAATTATTCATACTAGGACGCTGACATAAGTATCAGGCGTTCTATTACTTTCCCTAATCATCCACCATTTCATTTTGAAGCTATGGTCTGCATGAATGTCTACTGAATGCACTGTTAATACCTGTATGCAATCAGCATAATGACCTGGTTATGCCATTGGTAATGAAGTCAGCGCGTTGAGTGCGTTTAATAATGATGTCCACTGAGCATAGCTTTTTAATTGTCCGTAGTAGGTACAGTTATCCACTTTTTAAATGGGACAGTATCTATAACTCGATAAGTTATCATCGGATCTTCACAAAACTAGTGTCGAAGGAAATGCCTAGAGGGGGCAGATTTATTCAGGTGCACGGAATAATTAACCGAGTTAATTAACTGTTATCTCGAAATTTTTCCATTACGGAACTCGACATTTTTCAATAATTCGATCTGGCATGTATTTTGATATGTGTATAATATTTCGCTCCAAAATTCGCAATAATTCTTGAGATAAAATTAATTTTATTCGCTAAAAACTCCGCCTGAATAGAGCCAACCATCTAGGGACCATATATAAAGTAAATTTTATCTAGTTAATAGCAAAAAAATTTTATTTCTTTTTCTTTCTCTAAAATTTCTGAAAAAATCAATCAAACGCGATTGAGACTGATTCGTAATATGAGCATTCTTTTTCGAATTTAAATATTTTATGATTTTTGATAAAAAAAAAAATTAGAGCATTTCATAACTCTTCAAAATCTAGTATCTTTAGTTGATAAAAACATTTCATTAACACTCATAAAATGTCACTGTAAATGAAATACATTGATTCACCTTATTGGTGAGAAACGAATTCCATAATGACATTTTAAGCCAATAAATATATCAAGCTTTAT
>BGPR01012125.1:12326-46090 GCA_013235015.1 Araneus ventricosus
GTCTGGACATCGCCGACAAACACACACACACGCACACACACACACACGCACACAAACATTGCCTTTTATAAGTATAGAAGATAATTGAGATAGGTGGTGTTGCTTGTCAAGCGAGGAGATATTAATTTATCTTTCGTTATTAATGTCGAAAAAGTTAACTTATTGATGCAATTGTAACTTATTTAAACAGTCATGATAGTTTAAGGTAAGAAATTTTCAAAAATTTAAAATAAGGTCATACCTATAGGATGACGATTGGGATCGCGTTCACCATATTTTTCAAATAAACAAAAACAATCATTATAATATTTACAGTGCCTTTTGTTTGGTTTATTCATTGAATAAATCTATACAAAGCGGAAATAAGGATGATATACTGGAAAAACATATGTAATTCTACCGAAACAAGCTTAATACCGTAAACATCTCCTTAAACTTTTTTTAAAATTTTTTTTCTCTTATGTATTGAGAAGGAATGAATTGATTTTAGTTACAATTACTTTTTTCAATGTTTTGATAACTTCCGTCCAAAATAGGTCAAAATAATGTTTTGTAATCAGCACAACATTTTACGTTTCAGCATGTATTCAGTTTTATCACTGGTCATTAATGTTGGTCATTAAACTGAAAAAAAGATAGGTAGCTGCGTTAGTTCCTGGCAAACACACAGTATTCTACTAATTTACCAATATTCTTATAGGAAACATCATTTGCATTGCCGGCTGTAAAAATATCATTCCATATGTTAGATAATGTTACATAATTTTGTCTCCACTGATCATTTTTTTTCTTTTGTAGCGTAGCGCAAAACAAAGGATATTTCATCAAACAATTCGTATTCACCCTTTCCAGTATGCTGGAGGGAGACAAAGGGGAGTATATATCAGTGGGCATCCAGGAATCCGTTGAGGAATTATATGTTTTTGGTGATTTCAGCTTTCAAAAACAAAAAAATAATTCATGAATTAAATCATTAAAATCAAATCAATTTAATCACTATTTAATGAATTATGACTCATTATAATTTAATTAATTAAATGTGATTTATAAATATTAGTAAATTAAATTTATTTTATTGAATAAAGTCAAGAATGAATCTGTTAATCTGTGAAACCTTTTTCAATGCAATGCTAGTCTTGTGGTTAGAAAGATAGTTACAGAAAGACTCTTAACGGTTACCAGGCTGATTACCCCCAAAAGTGGCAACAAAAAGGAATGTTCTAGAAAATTCAAGAATTATGGAATTATGGCGCTATTTCTCAGGAGAACCGAGATCTGGAATTTTCTGGAGAATTCCATGTGACATTATGCCCTTTCGGAAAGCCGTACATTCTTCAGGAGATGAACCGAATGCCTAATCTCTTTGGAGGTTTCTTCATAATGCGAGCTTGTCAACTGTTAGACTCTGTAACGTCACGGCCGATGGCCGCGGTTTGATGGATGAGCAAATTCGAGGCGTTTTCAGACAAGGAGTAGTCTTTCCGAATTTATTTACAGCTAACTTATAGATATACATTTGTAATAGACATTTTCTAGATTAGAATGTTTATGTACAAAAATAAATAAAAATTACCTCGAAGGGAGGAACTGTAACTCTTGGTCGAGTAGTTAAGTAATTTCGCGAACCAACCTGCACTGCGCTGGAAAAAACAATTAAGTTCCGGAGTTCGATGTAAACTCCTACGAGATGAGCCCGAGGACCGGGTCTATCCGTAAATATCAGAACTCACAATCCCTGATGGGAGGACTGCCGAGTCTCGATTCGAAGCAAAACTTGACGCTCACCAGCGTAGGTGAAGTCCAACTCTCAACTCCTCCCGACAAACGAAATTCGCCCGTTTATGTACTGATCTGAGTCTCCTCATTATCCAAGTGCCAGTCCTCTCTACCACCTGCATAAGGTCCCACATTTATCTCCCTCGTTAGCACTTTTCCTACAAAGGCAAATGTTATCCCTTGTCCACCAAATCCACGCTTCGTTACTTTGATTTGACCAGTTCCCTTCATGTAGCCGACATTGTCAATCAACGCGTTTTTAAGAACCCTGTGGTCCTGTCTGGTCTCCAGCAATTATCGTCGCGTCTGCGGACGCTTTTGGTGCCTCTGTCCCGCTAAGCTTTGTTAGAACACACCTGCACAGAGAAGCATTGTCATTCCTCAGATGGTTGACACTAATCGAAGAATGCTGTGTTATATTTCACCTGCAACCCTAAATCATCGTTTTGTTACAGCTCCCCTAAATCATAGTTGTTATTTGACCACTTTGTTACAACGCTGAGCGCTATTGTTAGTGATGTTACTTTTATTTAATTAGTGAATTGCTTTCAGCTGTTGTTGTTAATATATATACTTGCTGTGTAGTTTTGTTACCTGTAGTTTGAGTTTTCTCGAATAGTCTTGGAATAAAGTGTCATCTTCCCTTATCCATGTTGTTGGACTACATTCACTGTACACCCATCGGATGATTTTCGTAACACGTTTGTCAGAACTAGGGTCCGTTGTGTGTGGTGAATGCGAGATCTCTAGCAAAGATTGCTGAGAACGCCGAACTTATTTCTTTGTTAACCGGCTTAAAGAAAGGGCAAAAGACAATGCAAGAAGGGCCAGAATAAATGAAGAATAGAAATGAGCAAGGGTAAAAAGAAATGAAGAATACAATAGAACAAGGGTAAGGAGAAACAAAAAGTAGAATGGAGCTTGGCAAGAAGAAATGAAGAATCAAATCCAAGGTGCGGAAATAATGATTGTAGAAATATGGGACAAATGATTTTGACTTTAATTTTGCATTACAAAAGGGCTGAAAAATAATTGCAAATTACCAAAAATTTATAATAGACTGCATGTTATATTTGAGTCCAAGCGATCAATGTGGTATTAAAATCAGGAAGAAGGTTCTTATCTTCTAACAATTCAAATCAAATCAAATGAATGGACTCCTTTTGTCAGAAAACACTCGCATCACAAAATAATCAAACAAAATCAAGACTTCTTTTCTTTAAAGTATATTCAAATAAAACATATGTTAAACTATTGTAATTTTAATTTAGATAAATGCGTCTAAAAGAATTTCGCTTTAAATCTTCTTGGACTTTTTCTTCATCGCATACTTTAAACGAAACAAAGTGTTATTCTTTACTACTTTTGTTTGTAAATGATTATAAAAAGTAATAAATTCACTTTAAATTCAAAATTTCATAGGTGGGCATATCAAATGGTAAAAACAAATGAAACTTAGTAACACCTAATCTCGCCTTCTAGAGAAAAAAAAATATATGCTTATTTTATCAACATATAAGCGAGTAAATATCAATTTTAAGCTTATTTTAACAAAACTTTAGACGAAATAATCAAATTTCTTATCACAGATCAGCAGCCCTTTTAAATGATTTATTTGTAAGTGATGGTATATTGATTAAATGCATTTAATTTTATATCAAAATCTTGACTTAATACCACTTTTCTATATTATAATTTTACATAAAAATTCCTTGTTGACTGGGGGTAAATACAATCAAAAGCCATTTTATGAAGTTTAGCGGAATGAATGCAATCCATGTGATTCACATTAGTTGGCCTTTTAAATCATCCAAATTCACTCATTCGTTCTCAACTTATATTTGATAACAATGTTTTATGTGCAATTTCTCTTTCAAAATCTTCATTTTCTCTTCCATTCACGACAGCTCCACTCGACGTAGTTCCATTTTAGCACATCCACGCAGGAAACTCATTTACGACCTCTCCGTGCAACACAAATCCCTGCAATACCTCTTACTTAAATTTACTTATGTAATGAACCCAGAACCCCGAATCCTCCCATTAACAAACACGTACATAGAGAGGGTCCACAAACGCAATACGCAGTTTGTCGTTACTTATTCCGAAACGTTCCGCTATTCCACATGTTTTCAAAATAAAGGAATAAATTTATACTATCTTTAAGAAAGATTATAAATACCAGATTAATGACTGCTTATTTTATCCTCATCAATTTACATCGCAACTTTTTATTGCTTATAATTTCCACGTTAGATACTTTTACTTTTAATGAAATGAGTTCTAGTAATCCATTTCTGTTTACTTAAGAAAAATTCCAAATAATCGACTTGCTTTTTGAGAATACTCTTTCCTTAAAAAAATTATTTTGCGCTGCCTGACAACCAATTAAAAATATAATAAGATCTTTTAGGCTTATTTATATCTAGTCTGGAGTCGAGGTTTTTTTCTTTTCTTCTCTCTCCTCTCATTCAGAAATAAAGGGCTGGAATTTTAGTTTTATTATAAATATTTCTCATGTGATTCAGAGCTGAAGATTTTGTTTGACTGCTAAGGAGAGGCTTTTCAGTTTCCTCTGGTCTTTAAACTATAGAACTACAGAAAGGAACATGATTGCGAATCTATATTCGGAATTAAAAGAAACATTTTCAAGCGTATCAGAGGTGATAATTAAACTGTATGCTTGGACAAAAATTTTCATTTGGATTAGGCGGTAAAAATTGATACAAAAGAAATAAAATTCAAAAAGGTCAATTAAAGAGAAATGAAAAGTTGAGTTGCTCTCTGAAGTGTTATTTTAATTTTGACCTAATAAAATTTACATAACTTTTGGCATTAATTATTCTTTTTAAAACATAAATTAAGCATGTTTTCGATATTTTATATATAATAATGCAGATATTGATTATCACAGTGCTAGAAATTTTGAAATTATTAGCACTGTGTTTAGCACTATTATGTGCGTGAAAACATGAAATTTATAAATTATGTATACGATATGTGCATAATTCATTAACTATTTGTGTGATAAAAGCAATTATGTAAAAATAAGAATTTTTTCATATTTATTCAAAATTACTAGTTAGTTATTTCGAATTTAGTTGTATGAAGTAAAAGAAACATTGTTATATTGAAATGAATGAGCATTATACAATCGCAAGTAAAATTATTCTTAATTGTGCTGTTCTTCTAATAATCGTCCATTGTCTAAACTAGAGGCGTTTTTCAAATATCAAACATTGAGGGCTATAGACGTAATTATATCCTCATTTCTTAAATAGAGAGAATATCGGAAATATCATTTTCTTTTATTAAAATTTTCAATCAAATACTCAAAATTTTTATTCCTTCGTAATATGCGACTCTCAGAAAACGTTTGTGCAGAAAAAACTTTATGCTTAGACAAAGGTTTTCTTATGTGTCTTAAAACAGCTCACAAAGATTGCTTCAAAATCACTCAAACATGATATTTACTCCGTTCTGCAGCATTGGGACGAAGTGGCGTTACCCCCAATGTGACGTCATCATGGCAGCCGCCGCTCTCTGTGAACCTAACCTTTCTATTCTAAAGAAACCTTGACACGTATCAACTGCAGCTGTTGTTAATTTAAGGCCTGGAAGTCCAAACGAAACTGTGGATGCGCAACCTTCCGCACCATTGCTCATTGATTTTCGCATTGACGACAGGTTTTGGCGTGGGGTGGAGCGGTCATGAATGTCCCCAGTCTAATAAATCAATTTCAAAATGCTATATGGACTGCTTCCCAAGTATATTCAACTTTTTGTAAAATCCATGTCACTCAACTGTATTTGTCTGGTGTCTTTTGTTTCTTCTTTATTCATCTCCTTTCGATATTTGTGTTCGCAATCCGATCTCATTTTCAATAAGCGCACAATCTGATGTGTTTATCTATTTGAGTTAAGTTTCATAAACGACAGTTCCGTAAAAAACAGTTAGTTTCCATTGGAAGCAGGAAACTTGTCGCTCCAGAACAATCGGAGGCTACAGCATTTCGAGCTCATTTGAATGGATTTAAATGATTACAAGAGTGCATTGAACTTCGCCTATTTAGACGTGAATATTTAATACATGCTATCATTAGAAGAAATAATGTTCATATGTTCTAGTAAAAAGCATGTCGAAGACAAATTCAAAAATAGATGCACTGCGAAAAGTTTCCAGTCTTTTTAGTAAAATGTATATAGCTTCTCAAAATCAAGAGGCAGCCATCGAAATATTTTTCCCCATGAAAATCAATCTTTCTCACATTCCATACCTGATAAAGGAAGGCTGAAAAAAGACTAATAATAAATCTGATATAGTGAACTGCTTAAAAAAAGAATTAGAAAGAAATAGAAACACATATACAGGGACCAAAGCAATTACCGTAGCTATACTGGATGACGCAGTAGTATTTCACTTTCTTATTCCAAAGAAACCAAATAGAACCTTAATAGTATTCCTCATATCAGATATCATCTGACATGAGGAATCTTAAGGCATAGAGGAATCTCTGAAAATACCCGGCAAATAAAAATCGCATGATATGCGGTCTTTGTGGCCAGAATATTGGAAAATAATTTTTCACCAGGTCTTGTGTAAAATGGTGTTTTAAGAAAGTCTTCTAGTAATTTGACATTCTGAATGATCTCGCATAAAAACGGTATTTTGAAGGGGAATAGACTACTTTTAGAACTTAATTTCGAGAGTTTTTAGTTTAAATTTTTAAAAAATCACGGATTCAGTACTTAATTTTGCTCAAATAAGAAAATGCCTGCAAATTTCCCCTCAGATGTTTGCGCCTCACCATTCAAGAATTTCGGTTTTTCAGTTTTTACCAACTGTATCCCTTTTACTACATACTAATAAATTTTTATTTCGTTTGGAGCCTTATAGCCGGCTCTAGAGTCTTCTGAATGGGCGAACACTAATTATAATAACACTGTATATGCAATTATATATAATAATAATTTTTTTTCTAAATTTTATATTTCGTTTATAATTAAATATTTTAAATCTCAAAAATTTCCAAAAAATATGTACTTACTAAAAAATAAATGCGTGTTAAAATAAAGAATAACAGAACACAAATGCTTTCTTTAGATTTTTGTATTCCGAGTTTGAAATATACCTAGCAGTTTATTATATTATAAATCTACGTAATATGACAGAATTTGAAACTAATGAAAAAAAGGCTTTTCTCTCTCGACACGTCGGAATGTTAGAGAGGGATCTTATTTTACTTAAAAATTATTTCATATCTATTTTTCAAATCAACTGTGTATGTTCTTTAAGTGTTTAAGGAAGATTATTTTTATACGAAATTTAAAATTGGTTCTAGAGAGTGACAAAAATATTTATACGCATTGATTCCTATTCACAAATATCAATTTTATCTCTCTGCGGACAGGTTATAATTAAAACTGTTTTTGACATCGCAATATCGTTTCAAATAAAATATTTTGTGATTATCATTTTTGAATAAAGCATTTTAAAAAATTAATTATTTTAAATTTCTGAACATGGAAAATATTCTATAAATATATGTTTCTTTACAGCTTACATTCAACGAATGCAAAAGAAAGCAAAACTGATCTTAATTCTGAACAAAATATTGATGGTTGGTGAGTCCCTTAAAATAAAACAGAACATAAGGGTCATTAATATTTATATTAAATATTCAATATATAAAAGAAAAATTTCAGGACAAAGCGTATTTACATCTCCCTAAGATAGGAAAATATTCCTCATCTTTGATCAACAACTTTTTGCTATACAAACATGTTTCCTAGCTTACATAGCATCTATTTTGGGTCTTATAGACAAAAGCAACAGGACGAAGTGCA
Source organism: Araneus ventricosus (assembly GCA_013235015.1). Taxonomy (NCBI): domain Eukaryota; kingdom Metazoa; phylum Arthropoda; class Arachnida; order Araneae; family Araneidae; genus Araneus; species Araneus ventricosus. Next base: position 19,950 of record BGPR01012125.1, read on the forward strand.
GATAAGAGAACACAAATTATGTCGTATCGTAACAAATACACAAGGTAGGATTAAGACCTGTAGGGGCACTTAGGCAGTTCAAATTTCTGATCTCACACCTTACCCCTTCCCAATTTCCAAAACCACTAATATTAAATTGCTTTTAATCTAACTTCAAGGTAACAAATATCACCACAAATTGAAATAAAACATATAATTGAGGGTCAACTTCAAGAGAGTTGATTTAATTTGTCACGTAAAAAATTCTTTTAACCCACTGAGCGACTAATAGGTCAGAGTAAGCCGTCTGAAAAATATCTCTCTGCTTAACAATGAGTTCCTTTAAGAAATATACCCCGTCCTACAAGAGGTGTTTGAAAAAGAAACGCCTGAATTTTCCTCCTCTCATTGGTATCTGCGGGAGGTCTAATTATCCCAGCGGGGAGAGTCTTCCCCCGTTCCTTATCGCTAGCAGATCAACTTCCCAGAGCCGGCCGGAGGGGAGTATGAAGGGTGCGACAGCACAAGGCCCCGCGCCACTGACTGAATTTGTAAAATGAAAATTATTTCTGTTTTTTTAAATACAAGCAGTGGCGAATCCGGGGGGGGGGCTATCAGGCTGCAGCCCCTCCAGAGCTGGCAGAATTCTTGATTTTATTTAAAATCACTGCAACTGTTTGTTCTTAACTTCCCTTTTAAAAAAATAATTAAAATGTCACAACATTGCTTTCTGGCTTGACAGGATCGAAACTTTTCCTACTTTTCTAGTCATTGCACTTGTAATTGTAGCGTTGACGCAGTCGAAAACATTTTTTGGCCAGTTATTTCAATATTTTTTTATTAAATTATCGAAAGTAATGTAGTTTTCTTTATGATTTTTACTGTCAAAGAAAAGAGAAAAGTCTGTAAGGTTAAAGTGTTTTGGTTTACATGAGCCATGAGGTCTGATATTTGTCACGACGATACAAATTTTTTATGACCTCAGCCCCCCCCCCCAGACCCGAATCCTATATTCGCCACTGAATCCAAGTATAAATACATTTGAATATAATTATATAATTTGCGCACATTTTACATCTACCAATCTAAGACAAGGTTGGGTTCTTTAAAGTCGTGAAAGATTAGAATATCTTACAAGCTGCACATAAACTGTTACAAACTGAGAAATATTATTCACAGAGAATATAAAAAATAACTAAAAACGAAACCCAACATGTGTGTTGTGTATGAATAGTGGCTATAATTTTATAAAGTGGCTATTTTTTATATTTAGTTAAAAAGAAAACAAATTTTGTTAAGCTAAGCATTTCACAATTTTGTTAGATTGCACTCCAGGCTTGAGCCATCAAGAACAATTGTTGAACAATTTAAGATGTAGATTACTCTGAAAGCACATATACAAGAAGGGCCGGTTTAAGTCCTAAACGGGCCTATAGGCAATACAAGTTTCAATTTCTTTCTTACTCAGAATGAAAACCAAATATTTTTCATTGTTTTTCATACAAGCAAATATTAAGATTGACTGAAATTAAAAAGAGGTGTATTTAATTTGCCGATAACCTTCAGGAGAGTGGTTTCAATAACTCAGAAATAAAAAAATTAAATTTAAAGTAATTTTTTTTAATGAGTGGTGACAAAATTGGGAAACTTTTTTACACAGTTTAAATAATCTAATATGAAATTTCTAGGGATATTTTGGAGCCAGAAAAACGATAAAACAAACTGGATCACACTGATCTTCTCGCTAAATTAAAAACTTGAGAAAAAGACCATATGAATAATGTTCTGAAATTTAAACAATACTTGATTTCAATTTAAATAAATGCCAGTATACACATCTTGTAAATTAAATGAAAACACAAAATTAAATTACCTTCAAAATAATGGATACAAATATCATAAGGCATTGGAAGCCTCCAAAGATATTGTGTCCCTAGGCAGTTACCTACTTTACTTATTCGATAATACGGGCCTGTTTGCAAAGACGATTTGTGTTGAAACGTCAAAAAACTTGACAGGAAAATGTTGGTGACTAAAAATATCGTGAAATATCATTTTAAAAAATATCATGAATCGGAATTCATACTATCTACTTTTAACAACTGCAAAGAAAATACTTGAGTAGTTAGTTGAAGGCGACACCTGAATTTAAGAATTAAAGAACTGGATGGGAAAAAAGCAATTTTTCTTTGAAGCAACCAATCAGTCTATTTCACCTGTCAATTATCTATTTTCTAGTGATAATGAATAGTGCCACTTTTTCTTTTTAGAAAAGATCGAAATTTATCATGAGCGAAAAGTGTCATATGGATTTTTATCTAATTAGGATAATATTCACAAACTGTCTGAAGACGATCTTAAATGTTGCAAAAACTTAAATGCAACTTTGTAATGCGATATTGATTTATTGAATGAAATCGAAATTTGTCATCGAGTTTTACCATTCAGGGACTCAGTAATACAATATTTATTTAAAAAATAATTTATTTAAATTGTATCCAAATTCTGTGACTGCTCCGAAAAATACATTAACATTACCAATTACAAATGTTTCTGCAGAAATATCTTTCTCATGATTAAAAATAATAAAAAAAATTACTCGAGTTCTAGAATTTGTTAAGAAAGATTCAATTTCTTAGCCATGATATCTGTCAAATCCGAATGAGCTATAAAATTAAATCGTGATTATATGATCAATGAATTTGCTGTAATGAATGTAAGAAAATGAAACAAAAAAGCATACTGTTTGTTACCTTATTCTAGCAAGTCGCAGTCCAAATTGTATTTTATGAGTTCATGAAAAAATAATAATTTTTTTTATTTGAATTGCGAACAGTTCTAAATGTGATTGAAATTTCAACCTTTTAAAAATATTTTAATTATGTATCATGTTCATGCATTCCTTAATATACCAATTTGTGCAATGTAATAAATAACAAAGTGCAATAAATTATTTATTCTGAATAAGAAATTATATCTGGGTTTCTAGTTCTCTTTCTAAAAAATAGGACTAGAAACCCAATCAAAACTTGCTACATTTTTTTCTAAATGGTCTTTTTTTTTGCAAAATTGGAAAAATAAAAAAAATAACAGAAATCTGTTACTTATTTCAAATTATTCATGCGATTTCAGGGATAAACACTTTTTCAAGGTGTTATGCAGAATGTTTGCTAAAATTGCTAAGATAATCAATTTACAGGTTCATTCAGGGGCATCACTTCACAAACATTTTTTTTGTTTATGAATAGAAAAACTTATAAGCATTTCTACGCCATAATAAGAATCTGAGAAAGATTTTCTTCCATAAGTTTCCAAAAAGCTGCATTGAAACTTCCCTACCTTACCATTCGTTTTAGCGATAAGGAATTCATTTGTTGCCGCAAACGTACCACCTGCGAGAAAGTCTATTGTAAAGCTTATCACCGTGAATCTGTCACTGTCAATCAAGTCATCAAGAGAGGGGAAAACAGAGGCGAGAAAACAAGTATTTGCCGCGTACGACTGCAAAATTCAAACCAGGAAAAAGCCGGTTGTTCTCATCTTCAAGGCGACAGAAAGAGAAGAAATAACATGGTTCTGCGGAAGTCGGAGTAGATTTGCTTAACGTAGAAAACCGTTTGTGGCGCTTAGAGGGTTAATTATAATTTAAAAGTGATTTTAAGCAAAATAGTAACATAATCGCAAAAACTTTTAACATAACCTCTAAATTTTAATATAAAGTTTGCCTTGGACGTCCACTTTTTAGCCGGTCAGCTAACTGTAATAAAATAGGAGCATACAGTTTTATAAACAATTTCGAAAACACGGAAAAAATCTTATGAATAATTTAAACGATACTTGATTGTAATTTTAATAAGTTCAAGTAAACAACCTTTACAGGAAAAGAAAGCACAAAATTAAATTTCTCCGAAAATACTGCAAGGTATACTACATTCTGCAAGGTATTTGAAAAAGAGAATTTTGGATTGAAAACATAGTAACATTTTAGATTTAGACTAGAAAGAATCTGACATATCCAAGATTATCCACGTTTCTTTCACCGAGCTTATCAACTATGCATAATTCGTTACGGAAAACTGTAATATTAATTATATATGGTAATGCAGATTATAAGCGATACTCTTTCGTTTCTTATATGGATTGATTTTAGTTTCTGGTTTTTGTGAAGTATCCTGCTAAGAACACTTCGTTTGTAATAGAGCCAAGCGATTGTAATGTCTACGATTGAAAACGTATTCAAGCGCGAATGAAAATTTCTATACACGGATACGTGTCATGTAATACGCATGCGTTCTGAGCGTCTCCAAATGCTTAAAAGCTGGAAAAGCAACTGCAAATACCGTCAATTCACATACACTTAACATAATTTCATTCATATAGAATATGAACGAATGAAGACTGAGTAATCATGGCACTGATACGATTTAGTTTATTTTAAAATTTTGGAAGAACAACTGAACGCATCTGAAACTTTTCTACAGTTTGAATATTGTTTTTATTATTTAAAGCTGGTTTTGTATATAAACATAGAATCTGATAGCTATACACAGTTAAAAGGAATATAATTCGAGAATTTATAGCATTTAACTCAAAATAACACCTTAATAGAGTATAATCTATATTATATGAGTCGCTTATGCGTGGCTAAAAAGGAAATTTCTTTCTTTCTCCCCGTTGGCAACGACCAGTTTGTTTACCAATCTCAACTCTGACGCCGAGATTCTTGAATTGGGTTGAATTCTGAAACAGCGAATATTTTTTGAGTTTAGATCGTTTGAATTAAATAAGTTTGAGTCGTACAGTTTGGATTAGACGAATGAATGTGTGCTTAACACAGAATGTCCTTTCCAGCTAAAAGTTTCTGAAAAATGGGTTTATTCATCTCTCGACAGCTCATATGTTCTGAGTTCCATCTATCCAGAGAAAAATAGTATACCTACCATCACTTAATAATAATTGGAGGGAGTGTGTTTACATGTGCAGAGGCAACATTTTGTTTTAAAAAGTGCAAGTTTAAGATTTTGAAGGAAAGAACGATGTTTGAAAATTTTGAAAAAGTGTATCTAATCAATAATAAAATGGTAAGGGTAAAAAATTATTATGGGTTTTAAATTGGAATAGTTAATATGGACATGTTTCAAGACACTATTTTCTTTAAACTGTCGTTTTTTAGCTAAAAGGTTGCAAGAAGTGTTACATCTTTCTGCGACAAGAGACGATCAAGAATTTTCCGAGATTTAAAACACAAATGACTACACTGAGAAGAACACTATATCTCTAAATAATTGTTGGAATAAGCATGTATACAAGTGGGGATGCTTTTCTGCGTAATATTTTATGAAAAAGAGTGCATATTTAAATTTTTGCTTGAAAAAGCAACAATTTTATAAATTTTGAAAAAAAGCTATCTTATCAATTTTAAAAGCTAAAAGTAAGTAATTCTTACGGGTTATAATTTTGAATAGTTAATATGAATAAGTTTCAAGCCAATATTTTCTTTAAACTGTCCTTTTTTAGCTAAAAGGTTGCAAGAAGTGCCACAAAAGACGAACAAGAATTTTCTGAGATTTAAGGCACAAATGACTAGACTGAGAAAAACACTATCTTCCTTGACTCAATAATTATTGGAATAAGCATGTATATTCATGTGGGGAAGCTTTTCTGAATTACATCTCATTGTACAGAGGGCATATTTGAAATTTTGGTGGTAAATGCCATTTTTTAAAATTTATTTTGAAGATTTGCAAAAAGGCTATCTTATCAGTTTTAAACTTAAATTTTGGTGGAATGAAGTTATGCTAAAATAAACTGTTGAGTAAATAGTCAAAAGTCTATGTCAAGAAGTTTTAAATGACTGATTTCTGATTGATAAAAATAATTTTAATTTTTAATCATCTTTGAATTATAAATATTACCTTTTAATTTGCTTTTTAACATTTACATATGTATCTTTGCTACCAGAAGATTTTAATTATAGAAATTGATGAAAAATTAATTTTAGGAGTTCATGAAATTTCAAATAATTTAAATTTACTTTTAGTAATTAATGTACTAAAATTTTTCTAATACTAGCAGAAACGGATAACTGTATGGCCAGCCAGCGAAGCAAGCTGGTTTTACATAGTGATTCAGAAAGAATCACAACTTAATTCTTGGGTGTTGGTGAGCGGAGCAAGCAGAGGGTGTTATATATATATATTATAACAACTGTGCTAGGACACCCAGTGTCTTCATTGTAACGAGCGAAGCCAGCAGGGGTTTCCGTAGCAAACACCGGAGGATTGCAGCGCATCCTCCGGGGGGTTGGCGAGCTTTAGCGAGCAGGGGGCAGAGCCCCCTAGTTCTGAATAAAGCAAAAAGATAGTAGTATATTGTCTTCAATAATTTTAATTCCTGTATCAAATCTTTTTGCCAAAGAATCTATCGAAAACCATGGCATTAAAATTGCTAAATGAATAATGAATGAATAGCATAAAATTTCCTCTCTTGTTAGTTTGGAAATATTAAATCACTTGTAAGACGATGGCGGATGTTATGAATTCTATTTACAAGAAGGCACAATATTATTACATCTACTGGTATAAAAGAAATGTTTCTTTAATTTAAAATATAGTTCACAAACTTTTAAGTGATTATCTCGCAGATCTCCATATAATTTGATGAATCTTTAATATACGCTTAGATGATTATAAAAGATATTGTCTCGAAAATAAATATAATTTCTCTTCCGATTTAAAGGCGAGAGCTTTTCGCCAGATGGTTTTCATGCTCTCCATCGAGTGGCGCTGCGGTTGCTTATTTTACATAGGATTATAGCATTCATCTGATCTGATGTGAAGACAGTTATCTCCTTTTTTTTACCTACGCCGCCCTTAAGCCTTTACATTTCAGGGTTGGAATTTATAGTCATGAAGTCAATATATATTCTAAACAGTTAATGCGAAAAAAACTTATTTTTGCTAAAATTTCTTTGAAAATAGTAGTAATTTTTACAATATATTCAAATAAGAATTAACGTTTTTTTCTTTACATTGATCAAAATACCATTACTTTTTTATAATTCACCGATTAGGACAACTAATTCGCGACAAGTAAATTTCTTGCGTTGTCAAGAGATTTTTAAAATTAAATTTCAATTTTGATATAATCTTCAGCTAAATTTTTCAAACTATGAATTTCTTAATTCGAAATCTGCAAACAATTGATATAAGTTAAAAACGCAAACTTATACGAAAGAAAACAATCACACTTTGAAAGTATCTTTAATTGAAATTTAAATATATTGAGAACACTACTGCAATCAGTTCTTCGTAAATTAACTATCAGTTAGCGACTCTCGAATCTAATCAAAACTCAAAACAATGAAGGGATGAATTATCAATTATATTCTAACAATTTTCTTCTTCATTACTGTATTGTAGTGTCATCGGAAGCACACAATTATAAGAATTTTCAGAACTCCAGCATATCAGGAATTCAATTGTATATTGATTTCAAAATTCTATCTTCTCAAACAGTAATCAAATGAAGTTACGTAAAAGTTTCGTTAAAACATTTTAAACACCTTTTATGTTTGCCAAGTGATAGGATTATTTTAGAAGTAGAATTTTTAATTATTATTAAAATTTATAATTTTATCATAATAAATATTATCTAATAATAGAATCTTGAACGCAGTTTCTTCTCAAATATGCTATCAATTAGTGCCACAAGTACAGAATCAAGATTTAATTAAATCAAATGATTGAATGTTAACTAAGCTCTGAAAGTATTAAATAGTGTACCGCCATCAAGAATACGAAACTGCACAAAATCTCTGAACTCTAGAACACCAGAAAGCAAGGGAAAAATCGATTGCAAGATACCATCATTACAAATCTGAATCATGAGAAGTGAAATAATAGTGTATAAAAATGATGAAAGTTGGAAACTTCACTGTTTCAGTTAAAGGAAAATATGGTTCATTAGGTCGACAAGGGAAGGTCAGGCGAAACACTATTTTTGAAATGAAGAGACATTCGATGATGATAGATTGCAGTCATTTTTAAAAATATCCATAATTGTTTTCGATTTCAGTGAAAAGCAACTGTTGTTTAAATAAAATTAACCAAGAGGCTGCTTTTGATGAACGCAAGAGCATAACTTTAAAAGCATTGTAGCCATCGAATGCACAAACCGTTAGGCCAGCGAGTCCTCTATTTACAAATAGACGAAATGTATTTTTATCCTCAAAAAAGTCAGGCTACTTTAGGATAATATTATGATGAGGGTATTATTTAAAAGAATATAATCGATTAAATAATATTGATTTCGAAATGCAGCGAGAGTTGCTTGGGCTGAATTAGCCGTACTTCTAACTAATTATCTAGTATAATTTTTCCCAACCTTTTTGTTTTTGCGGACAACGTGTTGTGTAAAAAATACTTTGAGGCCAACTAACTAAATATACAAGTAAAAAAATACAAACACACATAACACATTTATATATTATAAAAACAAGTGGGCCGCGGCCCATAGGTTGGCAACCGCTGATCTAGTACATTAGCCGCCTTCCACTGATATTGTCACCCTTCGCTCAAGCGCGTTTCGGAATTGCGAAGAATTTTTATCTTTTTTCGCATTTTTTTAAAATTTGTGTATATTTTGTTTTCTGGTATATAACAGGAAATATTTTATGATTTTTTTCTTTTGTGAATGGCAATTTTCTCCTTTAATTTCGGAATTAAAAAAAACAGAATTTCAGTAGAAGGTTTAATGATATTTACTTCCGTAACAGCTGCTTTCCTACAGAATTATTTTGTAACATACACAGTTAATATAACCAGCATATCCTTTGTGAATTGGTTGGATTGTTACTATCTGATGGAATACCAGAGAAGTTACTTTAGACTTTGCGTTAACTTTTAACACAATCCCGGGCCTACGAAGCCTGACGCACGTCCGCGAATCAGTGCAAGGAATGCACTTCCTCGAGGGTTAACACTAGAGACTTAAAATTATATTTGAATATAATTTCAAAACGAATAGAGCTAGGAAGATGAAATTTGGTATCGGATCATAAATGGTTACCCAATTTTCAAGTTTTTTGACATAAATATGAGATGTGTTTTGGAAATTTTGAAGTTGGTGCAATTACACATATGTAGATAACCCCTTATAAAATTTCTAGACACGAAATCTTTTAGATAACGTTTTTTCCTGAACAATAGCATCTTTTTTTAAACAAACAAGCGATAGACGACGGCAGAATAATTCTCCGGGGCTTCTTTTCTTCCGCGATTGTACCAGATTTTATCGAACTAGCTATTTATGTCTTTTACTTTCTTGTATACGAAGCATACAAAGATAGAGTATTGCAATCATAAAATGAATCAACACGAAATGTTGATGGATCTCCACGTTTTAGACCTCGCAGAATCTACAAAAACACATTTTAGCTATTAAGTCTTTCTCTCTGCGTGTGAACTTGGTAACTCAAGAAACATATTGAGCCAGAGAGATGAAATTTGGTATGCAGTCCTAACGCGAAACTTGTAGATTTCTATCTAATGTTGGACGAAGTTCGTAGATGGAAGTTCTGTGTTTTTGTCGGTGTGCAAGCGAAAACCATAAATAAAAAACACAAAGAGTTAAAAAAATTGATGCATCTTTTTACCGTGATAATTGTAGATGTGTTTGAAATTTTAGACCTAATCCTTGAACGGTCTGACTATCTATCGGTGTGTATATTTGCGTGTGTGTGAGCACAATAACTCAAAAACGCAACGACTTAAATAAACGAAATATGGTATGCGTTCTTGTGACCAAAATTGTGCATGAGTATCAAATATGGTTCACAACCAGTCGAAAGGAATGCTTATAACATTTGTATTAATTTTTTTCATTATACTACAAAACAGAAATCAATCTATATTGGGTCACTTACGGTAGAGTTATTAACAGGAGGAAATCCCGCTTGAGGGCTTTGCCGTGACCTTCGAGGCTGTTCTTCCTTCCTTCCCATCCTTGGCGGTTGGTTTTCAGACTCATCACTTGGTTTTCGCAGTGTTTTAATTCTCAACAGGGTTTTGACGGAGTCCCTAGCACAGTATCACTTCTCTTTCTCTCTGGCACCGAATAATCCTATACAGCGGTAATAACATATGTAACATGATGATGTCAAAATACTTGAATGTCCAAGATATCTCCTATGAATATCTAGGAATAGAGATTTGAAAATATGCTTTACCACTTTTTATATTGAAGGAATTTGTATATAAAATTTTAAATTTAAACCTGTATGCGAGAAAAATACGGTTCAACGTTTCTTTTATATAAAGCCTGAATTTTTATATTCCGGCTGGTAAATGAAAATAAGTGTTATTGTCATTTGGTACGGCTCGGATATGAAAAAGTAAATATTAAAATATACAAAGATAAAATTTCTAAGATTTGATTATTAGTAATGTCCAATACAGCAGAAGAATCAGAACAGTGATAGAAGTGAAGAAATGCAAATAGCCGTTTACCATTCTCTCCGACCTGCTCACAACCAAGGAAGCAAGCAAGCTTCTGGCCTTGAATTTGCTCAGTACTGCAAAGTCAATTCTTGAAATTAAACTCTCTTTCTTTAGGGCTTTGGGCTTCATTAAACAATCTGTTTCACTTTTCGCCATACTTGCATGTATGAAATAAATAGATCACTGTTGAGAGAAGTCAAAGATAGGTATTATTCTTTACTTGTTTATGTAACTAAGTAGGATGAAGTACAGAGGATTCACGATTGCTTTTAATAAACGATAACAGCGCCCTTATGTCAAAGATATCATGTTTTAGTACATGAGTAGTGTAACATTTCATTTATTCTTATTTCAATATATTTCCCTATATATTTCTGAAGAAAAATGATTTTAGTAGCAATTCATTTTTTGGATATTTTTATAAAATCCCGTGCAAATAGGGTTACACGTATATTTTGTAATTAGCGTGTATTTTAAACTTTTAAAATTTAATTTATTTTTATCACTACTGTTGGTTTTTAAATTAAAATCACGTTTTGTAGCTGCATTAGTTACTGGCAAACACAGAGAATATTCTACAAATATTCTTGCAGGAAACATCATTTTCAATGAAAGTTATAAATATTTCATTCCTTACGTTAGATTATTGTACAGAATTCTGTCTCCAGTGTACAGTTTTTTCTGTTATGGTGTGGAGCAGAACAATGGATGTTTCTTTAAACATTTGGTCTTCAACCAAATTGATTTTAGAAAAATTTTGAAGAAAATAAATGAAAGTGGGGTAAAACAGGATACTTAAGGTTTGAAGATCTGTTGGAGCTAAACTATTGGACATGTAGCTTGTCAAATTTCACGAAAATATCCTATATTTAACAAATTATGATATATCTTTCAGGAAAAGTCATAGTTTTACTAACTTTTTTTACTAAAGATTTTTTTGTAGAAAAAGTGAAAGTTACCAAACGGTATACTTTGACTTTTTGACTCTGATACTTTGGATAGCATGTTAACTCTATGGGAAATTAGGGAAAACTAGATTTTCAGTGGAAAAGTAGCATATTTTCTTTATTTTCTGTGACAATTTAAGCATAAAACAAGTTTTTTTATTTTAAAATAGTTGTAATAGTTGACAATTTAAGGAAAAAGACATTTTTTTTTTAAATTTTAATCATAATTACAATAGTTGACAATTAAGAATAAAGAAAAGTTGTTTAAGAATAGTAATAAGCAAGTAAGAATAGTAATAATTCACATAACGTAGTTGTCTTTCACCTTTGCTCCACTGCAGATTTAGTTTACTCATTTACGTTTTTTCATGAGACGGTTTGTAGTATTGGTTCTTAACACTCTTCTCTTTTTGATTGTTTTGTTTTGAGGTTTTTTCCTGTTTTTCGAGTCACCACAAAGCAATTTTCTCTTCTTAAATAATTTTTTGTTGATTTTCACTTTTCTTCTAACTGTTGGAAATGGTTTCTATCAGATCATTTCATCAAAAGGTCAAATTGGAATAGCCCTCAGAAACTACCAACGATCTCACAATCTATGAAATCGTCTCCGGTCTGGTATCCGTAGCTTCTCCTGGTATCACGGTTTATCCCACAAGAAGTATCCAGTTTTACCCCAAGTGCAGAGGTCATAAGAAACGAAATAGAACAGAGCAATTTATTGGAGTATCCTTAGAAAACATATAATAAGCCGGATTAAAAATGGTATTTAAGAGTGTAATGATTTTTAAGTAAGGATAGTTTAAAATCATGCGAACATTGGAGAGGTGATGTCATAAAACAAATAAACCTTCACAGACCAACTGAATTTAACAACAAACTTAACACCTCTCCATGCCCCTACAACTATAACCTTAAGGTTATTTAAGCAATGTCGCGGACATGAAGTTGAAGAAAAAACACAACACACGAGGGGGTGACCTCTCTTAAAACTTGACAATTCTCTACACCGCTGCCTAATTAAAAGCGCAACAAGTTTACAAGCAAGTTCACAGGAGCAATTCCATTAGGAAGGATTTCTTTTTTTCTATATATTGTAAGAACATTTGGCAATACAGAGTAAAATAAAAGCACAAAACACAAAATTACACAGTTAAACATGAATTAACTGGACAATTATAAAAACTAAGTGCAATGGGAAAACTATACGAAGAGAAAAAAATACATTTGGACAGCATCACAAAAGAATTTGATGGTTCTGGTGTGGATTTGATTTATCTCGAAAAGGATTACGTTCTTCTTTCGAATAACCAACTCTTTATTACGATCACAAGACTTACACTGACAGTAGAAGCAATAATGACTCCCGGTGGTGCAACACACAAGTCGTGCGCGCCACCTATTGGATAAAATGTTTCTAACTTCTTAACACTGCCGACCTTGAAACCTTAAGGGTTTCAACATATTTGTACATAGTAATATCAATAATACACTCATGTCCATAAATTAAGGATAATTCAGAATCACACAGAAATTGAAATTTAAAATAAAAATTTCACCTGTAGAATTATCACACACATCTTGAAGAAGAATATGCAAATTACAGGAAACCACCAGATGGCGCGGATAGTACGTCACAATGACGAGAGTGTAAGACAGGGGTATATAAGGAATGGCGGCAAAGAAGTAAAATTGTTCACAAGCGCTTTAAAAGCCTTTCAGTGCAATAACAAAGGAAGTATTATGGCACAAAGGAAGCATTTGGATGATGTTTTACGTGGTAGAATTATCGGACGACTGGAATGTGGACGTACCCAGCTGGACGTATCCGAGGAACTTGGAATCGCCCAGAGTGTCATCTCCAGGCTTTGGCAACGATTCCAAGATGATGGTAATGTGAGTAGATGTTACAGCACAGGTCGCCCCCGAGTTACAACGCCGAATGAGGACCGGTATTTGGCCGTTACTGCCAAAATAAACAGACGGAGCACAGCATCAGACCTGTCTCGTCAGCTCTCTTCAGCTACCGGTACGACAGTTTCAAGGCAGACCGTGTACAGACGCTTAGGGCACATTGGTCTATATGCTCGTAGGCCTGTCAGATGTGTTCCACTTACCGCAACTCACTGTCGCCTGCGAATAGCCTGGAGTAGAGAGCATGCATTGTGGACACCGCAACATTGGTCTTGTGTGATGTTTTCCGACGAGTCCAGGTTTAGTTTGCAGTCTGATTCTCGCCGGACTTTCATATGGAGAGCGCCAGGTACCCGTTACCACCAAGAGAACACCATTGAACGACACCGTTACGGTGGTGCAGGATGTCTCGTTTGGGGAGGAATTATTCTTGGTTCCAGAACTGACCTGCATGTTCAGAGTGTAACGATGACAGGCCACATCTATCGGGATGTCATTCTGGAACAACATGTACGTTTGTTTCCGGGCGGGCGCCATGGGTGCTGAATTTCTGTTTATGGATGACAACGCCCGTCCTCACCGTGCAAACATTGTAGACGAATGCCTTCAATCGGAGGATATCACCCGTATGGATTGGCCAGCATACTCACCGGACTAGAATCCAATAGAGCATGTGTGGGATATGCTTGGCCTACGAATTGCAGCCCGTCAACCCCCTCCCACCTGTCTACCGGAACTTCGGAGGGCATTGCTTGATGAGTGGTGTAATATTCCCCAAGATCAGATTGATAATTTGATCCTCAGCATGCCTAGGCGTTGTAAGGCCTGTATTTCATCGTCCGGGAGACATACTCCGTATTAACCATCATACTAACCATGTTATACTGTTTTTTGTAAATAGGTTCTTTTTTGAAATTTGCTCCAGGGAGTAAAAATCGCAATTTTTATTAATTATGTCAAACATATAGCATCTGTTTTGTTCTTTACCTTTTGTTTAATAAATAGACTTTACAAATAAGTCAAATTTGTTTTGCTTCTGTCTCTTTCTTTGCCTGAACTTCATTATCCTTAATTTATGGACATGAGTGTACACTAATAATAAGAAACACAATTATTTTAAACACATGACGATATTAATGCAATAAACACAAGAGTAATATAATATTAACATTGCAATGATGTATTTTACATACAGAAAATCTAATCATTTATGGGAAGAACACATACATCTCTTACATTTCTTTTAAGTGTTTTACCAGTAGGTAACAAAACATTGACTACTCTTACCTTTTCATCTTTACTGATAATTATTTCAGATACTCTGCCAGTTAGCCACTTTACATTGGGCATATTTTCATCTTTGATGAACACTAGTGCACCTAGCTTTACATTATTTTTGGTAAACATCCATTTACTACGTTGCTGTAAGGAGTTTAAATAATCTTTTTTCCACAACCTCCAAATTTGTTGACTATATTTCGTAATTTTTTTTCACTTAGAAAGTCTATTTTCTGATATATTAAGGAGATCAGGCTCAACAATTGAAGTCAAAGGTCTACCTAAAAGGAAATGACCGGGTGATAAAGTTTCAAAATTGTCGAACTCGGTTGACAGGGGGGTAGGGGGTCTTGAGTTTAGAACACTCTCTATCTCTAGAATTATTGTGAGAAATTCTTCCAGAGTCAGATGAGCATTCCCAACAACACGTTTCAGATGATGCTTAAATGATTTGACCCCAGCCTCCCAAAGACCACCGAAGTTCGGCGATTTTGGAGGTATAAACATCCATTCAATGTTCTCACTTAAAAGAAAATTAGCTAAAGATTCATTTGGGTGGCTAACCATTTTATACACTTTTTCAGTTCAGTGCTTGTACCAACGAAGTTTTTAGCATTATCGCTAAATATTTTTGAAGATTTTCCCTTGCGACTGAAAAAACGTTTCAAACACGCGATAAAGGCATCTGAGGTAAGATCAGATACAAAATCCAAATGAATAGCTTTTGTGCTTAAGCATACAAATATACAAACATACACTTTATTTAGTACTCCGTTCTGTTGGTTTTTGAATTTTATATGGAAGGGCCCACAAAAATCTATTCCGACATAACAAAAAGGGAAAGATGGTGTAACTCGTTCTCTGGGTAAATCTCCCATAATTTGACTCTCTAGCACAGTTTTGTTTTTAAAACAAGTAATACATTGAAACACGACCTTTCGGCATACATTTCTACCATTTACGATCCAAAATTTACGTCAAATATTATATAATAAAGCATTAGAACCTACATGTAAATATTTTAAATGATAATACCTTACAATAATTAATGTAAGAGTGTGCTTGTCGGGCAGGACTATTGGATGCTTCTCATCTAGACTCAAATCTGAATATTTTAATCTGCCTCCAACTCGTAAAATACCGCTCTCATCTAAAAAACAATTTAAGGATTTTACCTTACTATTGCTGGGGACAGTAGCACCCTTTCTGAGATTTTTAATCTCTTCTGCAAACTCACCTTGTTGAACCAATTGAACGAAATATATTTCTGCTCGTTGCAGTTCTTTGATGGCAAGATGACCTGCAAGTCTTTCAATATTTTTAACATTATAAATAAATCTAAGGACATAGCACATAACACGAATTATACTCATATAATTATTACTTATTTTAAGAATACCATCAATAAAGGAATTATGATTAAGAACTGTTAAGGTAAGTGGAGAATAGTCACTTGTTTTCTTTAGTTCATCAGAAATGTCATGTAGTGAGATTGAAGTATCATCATTACATGTATCTGTTGGAAAGTCAACTTCTCTCAAAAATTGAGGTCCTTTCCACCAAAGGTCACTATTTAACAGAATCTCAACATTTACACCCCTGCTTAGGAAATCAGCAGGGTTTTGTTTCCCAGGACAATAAGCCCAGGCACTTGTATCACACAGACTCTGAATTTCGGCCACTCGATTGGACACGAATGACTTCCATCTCTTACTCGATCCCTTGATCCAATGTAATGTGATTTTTGAGTCGATCCCTTTTGAGATCGACTATTGCTTTGATTTTACTTGCTAGTCGGGCGGCAAGCAATGCACCTAGTAATTCGAGTCGCGGCATGGTGATTTTGGTTAGAGGAGCAACTCGGCTTTTTGACACTAGAAGGTTCACTTCGACGTTGCAGTCTTTCACAACTCTTGTATATATAACAACACCATAAGCCTTTTGGCTGGCATCACAAAAACAGTGAAGTTCTAAGACGTCAGTGGGTTCTCCGGTAGAAGCACTGAGCACATATCTAGGGACTTGTAGCTCGGAAAGACGAGGAACCTCGGAAACGGATTGACACCACGTTTTTTGAATATCTGGGGGCAGTTCTTCGTCCCAAGAAATTTCCTTCATCCACAAAACTTGGAGGATGCACTTCACACGTATGGTAAATGGAGAAAGTAGACCGAGTGGATCAAAAATCTTTCCTATTGCACGCAGAAGGTGACGTTTCGTATTCTCGTTGTTTGATAGGCTGTCCACTAAACTCTGCGTTCCCACGATCAGATAATCTTCAACAGTATTCCACAGCATCCTTAAAACCTTTGTTGAATTGGCTCTCGGACTAATAGGGTTATCCTGCAGTTGATTTTCTAAACCTTCACGTATCCACAACTGCCTCAATTCGTCGCTATTTGTTGTCCACTTCCTCAACACCATGCTAGCTTGGTCCATTATGGATACAGCTTGCGTAGAAATTTCTAATGCATCTTGCAAGCTATCAGCTCCAGAAATGAAGTCATCGACATAAAAACATCGATTCAAACATTTTGTCGTGGTCGGGAACTCATCATGGAATTTTTTCAGGTGCGTTTTGATGCTGGCAGAAAGGAGAAATGGGCTGGATATTACTCCGAAGAGTACACGATTAAATCTATAAACTTGAAGAGTATCGTTTTCTGTCCATAGGAAACGCACTGCATCTCTGTATTTTTCAGCTAGCGTTAATTGTAAAAACGCTTTCTGAATATCAGATATAAATGCGAATTTGTTCAATCTAAAATTTATTAGAATATCAAATATATTCGAATTCAAGTTTAGGCCAGGCCAAAGACAATCATTGAAACTCAAGTGCTGAAAGCTATGACTTGAATTCGCGTCGAAAAAAATACGCATTTTTGTAGTCGAACTCTCATCCCTAAACACTGGTTGGTGAGGCATATAGAAAACCGGTTTGTTTATAGGGTTTTCAGGATTAGGAACTTTTTCTATTATGCCATTCTTCTCATAGTCATGCAGGGTTTCACGATATTGCAAGTTTAGATCAGGATATTTCCTAAATCTCCGAACAAGTGAATGTAGTCTCTTCTCCGCAACACTGTAATTATCATTAAGCTCGTGCCAATCCCTTTTCCATGGTAATTCAACCTCATAACGGTTATCCTTTTAGCGAACAGTTTTTTCAAATGTCTCTAAAGATTGATCTACCTCATTGTAACTAGGATCATCTTTAATTCCTATTGACTCAAGCTGCCAAATTTTTTTGATGTCATTTCCTATATCACTACAATCATAAATAAGACCACAATGAGTATATTTCAATTTTTCGGATTGTGAATTTGAAGTGCTACCAGTGGCTATAAAGCCAAACACAGAGTTCTGAAATTTTAGTTCAGAATTGGGCATTTCAAGTTGTTCGAATCTTAAGAGTTGGTAAAATACCTCAGCTCCCAATAACAGATCAATTTTTCCAGGTCGTTTAAAAATAAGGATCCGTGAGCTTAATATTCAAGGGCAAATGCTCTTTAGGGATTTGCAAAGAATCAATAGGAATCATACTTGAGATTTTAGGAACACATAAAAATTCTAATCGCATCTCAAAGTCACTTTTATTAGAAACTACTGTGCATACTCTAGAACTCACATTTATTTTAGCACTATTCAAACCAGAAACCGCAATAGAGATTTTTTCCTTTTTAATTTGCAATAAATCAGCGAACTCGGTCGTTATGAATGAACACATGGATCCGACGTCTAGTAAAGCACTCGCTGATTTTAAGTTTCCAAAGCTATCTCTTACAAAAATATTGGCAGTTGAGAAAATTGCTGTTTTTGTCTGTCTCACCTCGCCTCCACTCACCGCTGCACTGGAAAATATATTACGCTCATATGACTATTCAAAGTTCGCAGCGTTTGGATTGAGACTTGATGACGCCATGATGCTTTGAGAATTTATATTATCTCCGATTTCCGGTCTTTCAATTCTGTTTTGTTTTTCATTTTCGTAATGAAGCAATGTTGAATGTTTTTTAGAACATTTTTGACATCGAAAGGTCAACGTACAATTTCGAACGGCATGAAATTTCAAACAATTGAAACAAAGGTTGTTTCTCTTTACGAATTCACATCTATTATGCACAGAAATATTTATAAATTCTGGACATTTATACAGTCCGTGAAATTCTTCTCTTTGGCATTTTACACATTTGAATTTTGTACTTTTGTATTAGATGTTGACACCATACTCGTAACTTTATTTCGAAAATTATGATTTTTTTTACTTCTTTTATTTTACTGTTTTGAAGGGTACTAGCTTGGCTTTGCAAAAACGAAAGTAATTGCTTTAAAGTACCAAAGTCTTCGGAATTATTCAGTTCTTTCTCCCACCAATAACGAGTTGATTTATCTAGCTTTTCAACAATTATAAACACGATCATTGTTTCTGACAAATTTTCTACTTTATAATGTAGAACCTCTAGAGATCGAATACACTCATTCGTTATATCGATTAAATTTAAGATGGCACTAGATGATTCACTTATATTAGGTTGATTCAAAAGTTTTTTGATTGTGGCATTTAATAGCCCTCGTTTATTTGAATACCTGTCTTCTAAGAGTTTCCATGCGATATCAAAATTAGCATCAGAAATAGAGATTGACTGTATAACTCGCAAAGCTTCATCCCTACAACTAGCTTTAAGATACTGTAATTTCATGGAGTTTGAAATGGATTTATTTTCAATTACACTTGCGACGAACATGTCTTTAAACATGATCCAATTCTCAATTTTACCATTAAATGTTGGTACGGATAGTGTCGGTAATTTTACATCCGACAGAACACTTGCATTACTGTTTGACACAGATGAAATAGAATGTTCAGGATCAGTTTTATTCATTTTACGATTAACATTTAATCTCAATTCATCTATCGAATCGTCTATGGTTTCTTTCTCTTTAATGAAATCATCCAACTCCTCTGGTTTGCAGGTTACAAAAATTGAATCGAATAAAAACTTAAAGACATTGAATAAATCACTAGTTTTAGATTCAAATAATCGCAAGGCGATTGGATCTGCATCCTTTATTGCCGAAGCAACTTTATCTCTGAGCCTTTTTAACGCGGTTTTTAGCACTTTCTTTTTCGTTTTTAAAGGCTCCATTATAAATTGATTTTTTAATCTCAAGTTCGAATAATTATTGGAAAGAGAGCTCACCTGCACGTTCGACGGACCATCTGGACAGTATCACAAAAGAATTTGCTGGTTCTGGTGTGGATTTGATTTATCTCGAAAAGGATTATGTTCTTCTTTCCAATAACCAACTCTTTATTACGATCACAAGACTTACACTGACAGTAGAAGCAACAATGACTCCCGGTGGTGCAACACACAAGTCGTGCGCGCCACCTATTGGATAAAATGTTTCTAACTTCTTAACAACATTTAATGGTAGGAGGTTCTGAGGAGGCAAACCGTCGCATAATGGATTGGTGTGTCGATTCCCCCACAGAATTTAACAGCAACAAAATGGAAACTGTGACCCTTCTTTTTCCTTCCCTAGTGGAGAATAATTCAGTATTTGTCCACTAGAAAGAAGAATTAATAACGCCAAAATCAAAGTATCCCGTTTTACCCCACTCTCCCCTAATCACCACAAACTTTAATGTTCTCATGGGTGGGTAGAGTATTTAATAAAATCATGTTAAATTCTTCCCTTATTGAAACCGTCTGTCCCACTCCTCTGCATACTAAAGACATGGTCGTTAAAATTCCACCACTTTTCCTTTGAAAATAGCTTTCTAAACAATACTTCCTTTGTCTTTTATACATAATTTTACAGAAATTTAAATGCCAAGAGAACATTTGTATTTTTTCTGCCAGATTTGCTTTTAGGTCGCCGTAGTTGCTGTTAGTTTCTAGAAAAGATGTCTCTTATCATTATTTTAAAAATAATAACATTATGCAATATCGATGAACTTTATGCAAAAAGAAGCCATTTTTCTTGATTACACAGGTCTGCAACCAAAAAACTGCATAGGATGTTTTTACTGTTTCCTATAGATTTTTACGCACTGATACCGGGAAAAATATTCAAAAAATTCCATCACGTCAAGTTTCTTGCAAAACTCATGTTTTTAGTTTAACTAAGCGTAAAATTTCTCTTTTTGACCTGAAATCTGGTATTATATTCTTGAGTCAAAAAACCATATCCAATAATGATTTTATATATTAATTTCATATTTCTAAGAGTGACACCCACCTTCAAGTTTGGATGATATCCGGAGTGATTCTGAGGATGGAGACGCATTACCTCACCAGGACGAATGTAGCTCAGATTTTTCTGTGGATGAGGGACCCCAACCATTTTCTCAGAGAGAGCTTAATGATCTAGTTAGAAATTTAGGCCTTTCTAAAGATGGAGTTGAATTGCTAATGTCAAGACTGAAAAATAAAAATCTGCTGACACCTGGAACTCATTCTCCTGGTACAGGAGGCACCGAGAGAAGGAATTCACTCAGTTCTTCTCCGAAGTGGGAAATCTCGTTTTTTGTAATGATGTTCAAGGGCTAAAGAAGTGCTTTGACATAGAATATGATTCATTTGAGTTGCGACTATTCATAGATTCGTCTAAAACAAGCCTAAAAACAGTCTTGCTGCGTAATAGTAATTCATTTGCATAGCGTCCTTTAGGACACTCGATGCATTTGTGAGAAAACTATATGATTTGTCTATGATTCTTGAGAAAATCAACTATCAAGAATATCGTTGGATGGTTTGTGGTGACTTCAAAATGCTAACCATGTTGTTAGGTCAGCAGGCAGGTTACACAAAATATCCCTGCTTCCTATGCTTGTGGGACAGTCGAGCCAGAGACCTCCATTGGACAAAAACTGACTGGTCACATCGAGGTGCCTTAACATCCGGCGAAAAAAATGTCATAAATACAACCTTGGTTCCACCTGAAAAGGTTTTATTACCACCTCTTCCTATACAATTAGGGCTTATGAAGCAGTTTATTAAATCACTGCCTAAAGTTGGGGAATGCTTCAGATATCTGTGTTCCAAGTTCCCAAAACTGTCAGAAGCCAAATTGAAAGAGGGAGTTTTTACTGGCCCCGACATACGAAAACTGTTATCCGATTCCCTCTTTTCAGAAACAATGGGGGGGCAAGGAAAAAGAAGCGTCAGACTCTTTTAAGGATGTACTGCACAGGTTTTTGGAGAATGTTAAAGATCATCTCTACAAAACCATTGTCGAACGCATGTTGACAGCTTATGAAGCTCAAGGATGCAACATGAGCTTAAAAGTTCATTTCCAACACTCCCATATTGACTGTTTTCCAGAACACTTTGGAGCCTATAGTGAAGAGCAGGGTGTCCGTGACTTTGAGAGACGATACCAAGGAAGATGGGACGTCAACATGCTGGCTGATTACTGTTGGATGCGCAGGCAGAAAACAGAAGATGGTAAGCGAAAGCGTGTTCGGAGGAGCGTCAAAGAGAAGAAGAAAAGGTTTCACAGACAAAAAGAGTAAACGTGTAGTGTTAAATGTATCATGAAGGAATAGTTTTTTGTTTCTTTTTATCCAATTATAAGAAAAATTATGAATAGTTAATTGTATTAAAATATTGATTTTTTATCGCAGTTATGCTTTTTTAATGTGATGTCCCCATGTTTTGTAAAAAAACTGTACGTGATGGAGGGAAATGGATGTCATTTTTGGATTCAGCACCCTAAAAAACTTAAAATTTACCAAAAATATCCCATGCAGCTGAAAGAAATTTTTTCAGACCTGTGTTATCAAAATAACTGTGAGGCGCTTTTTATTTCACAGAAAATGATTTTATAGTAGTATAAGTTTGTATGACACGTTCAATAGCATGCCCTAACGCTAACTACCTTGTGGCATTTTATACCAAATTTCATTTATATTCTATTTCTATGAATTCACAAAGTTTCTTTATATGATGATATATATATAAAACTACGAAGAAATCTTAATTATAAACGTTTGTGCATCAACTGGTAAACAATCGGCTGCAGTCTGTATATAATTTATTAAGTAAGTGTGGCGCTTTGTCCCAGATTTTTTTAGTTTGGTAAAGATGTCATTTTTTGCCAGTCCTTCGCTTTCCTCTGAATTTAGTATTGGTATTTCCTATTGAAAATCCAAGTACTTTCTCATCCGAACTATATTTTTTCAAAATTTCTAAAATATGTTCGCCAACTATGTCAGATTATTCCAGGTTTGAAACCAAATTGCACAGAATATCCGACATGTATTGGGCCTCTTTCACCTTAAACCATATGTAAGGACAAATGATCTCCCGCTAATATGCTGCGGAAACTGGGAGGAGGGTGATCAGATGACGTCCTAAGACCACGGTTCAAAATTACGGCATCGGTCCTAAATAGCGCCCCTGTAGATCCAATACGGGACATTAATATAACAAAACTAAACCTGGAAAATCCTTTACTTATAACACTCTTACGTCGTTGCTGGGCCGATATGAAAAACATCTTTTGATTATGTGTATCAGTTTTATTCCCTTGTGGTTTGAAACGTCCTAATAGATGGAAAACAATTCGCATCATTTAAATATTCCTCCAATAGCTGGTTCACATACCGCTAAGTCAAATCGGTAATTATTATATCGGTAATTATTATCGGTAATTATTGTCTCGTATTTTGTTGTAGAACAAGTAAATTTAGCATCGAAACATGCTTTAATCAATTTTCAGGCGCAGTCGCATAAAAAGCAGATTTCGCAAAGAATTATTCTACGTCTTTCATCATCGATTGAAAAAAAGTTATCTTTTCTCAGGAAATAATGTAGACTAAACGCTTCCATGATTAAAAATTTCATTCGTTGACATCTACATATTTAAATGTGCACTAACTTAAACATTTTCAAACGCAACACCCTTTTTTCATGTTATAAATACATTCATCAGGAAGAAATAATCAAAGTTATAAGTCTTGTTAACCCTTTGAACGGCTCAAATATTTCAGCTGAATGCTTTGAAAACGGACCCTCTGTAGCTAGATGGTGCACGCAAATTGCTCCAAGATTTACTCACGGATCGCGTGAAAAACGGCAGAGTAAGTTTCCCTTCCCCCTCTGCCTATTGTTCCGTATAACAGCAGGGTATCATCTTCCCCACTGCCCCGTGGCATATCAAGAGGGGTAGGACCATTCAAACTCATAAATCAGTCCACTGATAGTAATTGCTGTCTTGTGGCTTTTCAACTAAGAACTTACTCGTCGATTTGAAAACGATTCCGTTTCAGTCTGAAGCTTTTAGAGAGTGTAGAATTTTTCATATTCTTATTTTTAATAAATATAGAGAAAATTTTAGAGATATATCACTCATCTAAATGCATTTCGAAAACAATAATTCTTTCTGCTTTCAATCAAAGAATTTTACTTCAGTTTCTTTTCATTTTTTTTTTAATATTAGGTTTTTACTAACATATTTTGCATATGCCTCTGATTATTATATATTATAATTTTATTACTTAATAATACGATAATAATACAAATTCTGCATTCAGTTAGAGAATGTAAAATGAATTTGTTGTCCCCAATAATTAAGTAAAAAGTTAGTATAATTTTCTTCTTCAAGAAGATTCGTGTTTTTCATTTCATTTTTAAGATATTGAGAAAATAGTCTTTTGTCAATGGTGGATAAAACACCATATATTGCGTTTGAAAAAAAATTCTTTCGAAATAATCAAGGAAGATGCGAGATAATAAGATTTTTAAACTAAATTTAACACTAAAATATGAAAATATGCTAAAAATTCCGCGTACATGCGTAACTTCTTTTTGATCAAAATTAATATTTTCTGTTTTAACGTTTAAATATATCCAATATCAGTTTCTTATTTTATTTATAGACTTGATGCGAATTTCAGTAAAACTAGTTGATGTACCTGGCGGAACATATTATATCCCTATTTTTTCTTTTGTTTTCTACCAATATTTTTTCCGAGAAAATATATATGAGTTAAAAGTTAAATAATAAACACCTGAGAAATTCAAAAAAGTGAAAAAATAAGTTTAGGTGACTATTTTAAATATTTTCACAAAAATTACTAATAAGTAATGAAAAATCATAGCAATTTACCTATACTTCATTTAAATGCTCATCACAGGCCCAATTATAGCATTTTTGACAATATTTTTGATTAGTTTCGCACCTGCTTCTCCCATAATCTTTCTTGTTTTTTGGTTCTGTGCCGTTGATTCTAAAAATAAAGTTCTCTTTTTTTTTATTTCCACTGGAAGGTGGGAATTGGGCGGCACTGCATATAATCTGTATTATAATAAGTATCCAACGGAGATTTTCGATGGCATAAATTCTTTTTATTTCCTTAGCCATATTTTTGCGTTTAAAAATTACAAGAGATTAATTAAAGAGGTGTTTTAAATATTGTAAAAGTATAAAACATAATCCGATGACAGGTATTTCTTGAGACATCATTTTTCCAGCATAACGAATTTAGAACATCGACTTCTGTTTGTCATATCATAAAATCTAACAATTTCCCCTTTTTTGTTTGTTATAGCCTGTCACTTTGTATAGAAACTGAAAAATGCATTGTAAATAATTATGAAATACATTTAGCGTCAGATTGAAAACCAAATCTCCAAGTCTTAATTTCTCGTTTCTTATTTAGTAAAAGTTATTTGAGTAATCTCCGTTTATTTAAAGGAATTACATGGACACAAATTATTTTAAATCTCTGTTAAAAGTTTTTTAGAAAGTTTGCCACTAGAAAACCAGTTATCCGATTTTAACCCTCACAGGGGGTGTGGTTTCGACCAAGGCTCTCTTAGAAAAGATGAGGAAAATGCACTAGGAAAAAGTAATTTGGCGCCCCGTCAGAACCATAACAAAGAATTTTAAAGCCTATATTCCAACGAAAATGTCTACCTAATAGAGTAACTGAGGAACAAAAAAAAAAAAAGAAAAAGAAGTCACCTGTTCTCCGATTATCGCTTTTCAATTTTATTGATCTTTGTCTTTTCAAAACAAGATTTTGTAAGAGGGCTTCTGTAATGCGTGTTACTTCTATTACAAGCATAGTTAATAATTTGTGCACTGATTGACTGTGTATGAATATTTTATGAAATGATATAAATGTTTAAGCAACATTACAAAATATATGGCTCTAGTTACAAGCGCTAACCATAGTTTTACTTTTAATATATTTAAAATTATAATTTTTTCACTCAAAATTAAAATAAATCAATATAGTAAATGTTTAGGCGCCTTTGGATCAATGGCGCCCCTGCGCTACAGTCCATTGGATAAGATGGCTCAGGTTTCTGCAGGAAACCACCTGTTTAAGAATTTGTAACGTAAGCAAATTGCCACTTTATGGTAATTTATTTGATGAAAATACTCTTTCCGATATTCAATAAGGCCAACTTAAGGCAACAATAGTTCTAATCCTCTTTGGTTTTATAGAGGAATAAAAAAAATTTTCCCAATGGGAAAAAAAAATCAATTTTTTTAAATCAATTTCTCG
>BGPR01012126.1:0-31720 GCA_013235015.1 Araneus ventricosus
TTGAGTTTCGAAATTTGGACACATCTTCTGAAATTGTAAATTCCTGGGTTTTTTTCAATTTTAATTCTTAAATCGGTTTCACAAAAATGTCAGAATGTGTTATATTTTTTTAGTAGAGAAAGGTAAATACAGGGCTATTCAAAACAATTACACCGATTACAAATGGCTCTAACTTCCTTGTAAACAACTCTTTGAAAAAAAAATCTTAAAGGCAATATAGAAGGAGGATTGCTTAACGTGTCTTCGGGTAAGTAATAATTGCTCTACGTGACTTCCCTGGTTCATACGGGCAACATCCATATGGTAGACTCCGTGAAGCCTTCTTTATGCGCCGTGTGTCCTTTAGCACAAAGATATTTCTCAATATTCTCAATATTGTATAATATCATACAATATTGTATAATATCGGACAATATTTTACAATATCGTACAGTATATGTACGATATATCGTACAACATGCTGTGCTACCTGGGTGACCAAGAGAAGTCACATATAGGGTAGTTGTTACATATGCAAAAAAAACTTGTTCCCTTCTTATTGTATTCAAAATATTCCTTCCTATAGTTGTTTACGAGGAAGTTACGGCTATTTGTAATCGGTGCAGATTTTTTGAATAACCCTGTATATTCGATTTAGCCTATTTAATTTTATTTTACATTTTTAAAAATGTTCACGTCTTTGGATCAGATAATGTGTTGATGTTCGAAGATAACGATAATGATACATAAGAATGATGTTTGATGTCTCTGAACTTAATTGCATTTGGCAACCTTTCCTTTCTGTACCAAACCTTTGCAGAACAGAACAGTACTCCATTCCCTGCGCCTATAATCCTTCATTGAGATCCCTGATCAGTTGCATGGGAAAAGCAAATGTTATGAAGGATTTGAATCGGACTGCAATTTCATGCATAACGAAAAGGAAGGTATAGAGTATGAAAAATATCATTCAGAATAAAATGTATATAAATAAACGGAAAAAGGGAAAAAAGAACATATGTACAGAAAATAATAAAAACAAAAAATATGCAAACAAAAAGCGCAATGGGTAATAAAAACAACACAAAAAAGTACCTGCACAGAACTAAAATGATAACTTGCCTATAATTGCTGCAATTTGCCTTCCATACTGACACTACACATAAGTCATCAGTTTACTTGCCAATGAAAATATCGGGTTTGATTGGAATCTGAAACTTGAGAAAAAAATGCACAAAACGGAATGCTTTGTTTGGGACGAAGTTTCGATGAATTTACGGTCCATTTTTAAATGATCCTTTCTTTATACTTTTTAAACCGATAAAATGCAATGAGTAACGTGTAGAAACTATTAACTGCTGTCACCAGTGAAACAGAAAGGGGCATAACTGATAATGAGAGGGTCCAAAAAATGTTTTGCAATGTTTTGGTTTTATCTCTCGTTTGTAATATTTACCTTGTACAAAAATATTGCTACAATATCTCCATGATATTGTACGGTATTCAGAATATCGAACAACATTATGGAGATATCGTATGAATTTCTTGTGCTAATAGTGTAGATATCCGGCTGATCTTAATTAGCTCATAATAAAGACATTTTAAGGATGAGAATTAAAAAAAAAACTGCAACAATAAAACATTAATAATAAAAGTTCACTATAAACTTTTTTCTTAATGAATCGTTGTATAATCTGAACGAGTGAGTTTGAAAATTACCCCTCCCCCTTGTCGAAATATTTTTTGAATCTCCGACAAAATTATTATGTTTTCCAATCTCACCTCGAAAACATGAAGAAAGTAGGACTATTTGCCTCATCTCTTAGCAATATTCAGAAATACTAAAAGTAATCGCGAAATATAACGGGACGTTTAAGTAGAGATAAATTTACTTTAAACGATGCAATCTTTCTCTTCATCGCATGTCGCCGACCAAGAAGGGGTTCAAGAGTTACACTCCAGGAACCCTAGCCTGACGAGTCAATCGCGTTCCGTTCATGTTACGAAGATGGATCCATACAAGAGTTTACAAAGGTAATTAAAAAATATTTATTAAAATTAAACAGAAAATACAAAAGGGAATTAAAAGGCATACTTGTCGATCACTTTTCCAGATAATCACCAAATCTATTTAGGCATTTATCTGTACGCAGGATCAGATTGTTTTACTCGGCTTGACAGAAATCACGCCCTGTCCATTGAGCCAGTTTTCGGCAACTGTTTTCGCATAACTCTCTGAAGAGAACCTTGTTCTAGATAAGCGTTCCTTCAATTTCGGCAAAAGGAAATAATCATTGTGCCATCGTAAAGTTATTTGACTCAAACGCCCTGGTATGTTGAGTGACGGTGTCATCCTCCTGCATGACAATACCTATACTGCTCGCAAAACTCAAGAATTGCAGCGAAAGTTCAAGAGGGAAATTTGAAGCCAACCCCCCACAGCCATCTGGGTTTAAAACACTTATCTGGAACAAGGTTTTCTTCAGAGAATGATGTGAAAACAGTTGCCGAGAACTGGCTCAATGGACAGGACGTGATTTCTGCCAAGCCGAGTAAAACAATCTGGTCCTGCGTTCATATAAATGCCTAAATAGATTTGGTGATTATGTGGAAAAGTGATCGACAAGTATGCCTTTTAATTCCCTTTTGTATTTTCTTTTTAGTGTTAATAAATAATTTTTTATTACCCTTGTAAACTTTTTGGATCCATCCTCGTATCTTTCATAATAATTTTTATGTAATATTAATAGAAATATGTAACTATGGCTGAAAAATATTTAAAAATTACAATGCTAGAAAAGGCGTATTCAAGATTATTTATGTAGTCCGAAAAACAAACAAGAGATAAAAGTTTTGGTTTATAAACCTTGCACATAGGTATGAGGCTGATCTGAATTAGCTTATAATAAAGACATTTTAAGCTTGAGAATTAAAAAAAAATTCCACAACAATAAAAGATTAATAATAAAAGTTAACGATAATTTTTTTTCTTAATGAACCGTTGTTCAATCTGAACGAGAGAGTTTGAGAATTAAAGAGTTACGTCCCAGGAGCCCTAGCCTGACGGGCGGACCAGCCGGCAGCACTCTGTTCACCTCATCTTTCATAATAATTTTTATGTAAAATCAACAAGAATATGCAACTATGACTGAAAAATATTTTTAAAAAATTACAATGCTAAAAAAGCCGTATTCAAGATTATATATGCAATCTGAAAAACATTTTCACAAATTTCAAAAAAATTATCCTATGCCGAAATTTTCATATCCGAAACACTGAATACATAGCTCAAGTTAAGCCAATGTGAGTCGTTTAAGCCAAAAGAGAGTTATTGGTCGGAAACAAAGAATGCAGAATTTGTATTAAATTCGGAATTTTCTTCTTATGAACGATAAAAGTGGATTCCTAATTTTTTTTCTTCCTATCAATGTGAACGGTGCTTCAAATACTCGAATTGACGGGGGAGTGTGGCAACTTGACTATAGTAATCCCCAGAAAGGGATAAGTAGAACTGTCATCCCCACCCCCGCAGGGATTCATCCTCAGATTCCTTTTGACCCTACCCCCGAGCGGGTGTAGATTTTGATCCGGCTATAAGCCATGTGATTCTACTTGTATATATATATGTGTCGTAGTGGTGTTATGTGTGTCAATAAAACCCATAAAAGACAAACTGGATCTATTCTGAATTTGGATATAAAACCACACTTGAGAAAGCATTACATTTTGGTGACCAAAGACGTGATTCGTGCTATTAATTAGTACATGGAACAACTTATGTTCGAAATATTGGATTCTGATGCGCGATTCTTCTGATTGAGGTAGGTCCCTCAAATTATTTATTTGATACGCTAATTAAGCGATAAGTTATTTTTTGAAGTTTTGTAAAAGATGGATAGAGGTAAAGCTAAAAGAGCGACTGTTAGACAGCTGTTTAAGAAACTTGTAACCAAAATCGAAAGTACAATTGAATTGCCGATCAATGAAAGATTTACTAAAGTAAATAAAGTAGAATCTCTTTTTGATTTAAAAAATCAGTTAATTGAGAAAATTGATGAGTTGAAGAAATTAGATAATGAAATCGAAGCAATTATTGATCTTAACGATTTAGAAGGGGAACTAATTGCTAGTGATGAATATCGAAAAAACGGTATTTCTTGTAGAACGAAAATTGAGAGATGTATATTATTACTAGAAAAGGAATCAAACGTTATTCCGAGAAATGAAACTAGAAATAATAATGATAGTAATATTCCGGAACCGCTAGAAAGGCGTGATGAAAACAATGTAATTAAATTACCTCGTTTGGATATTTCTATATTTAGTGGAAACTGTAGTGAGTGGCTTAACTTTTGGAATTCGTTTGAAGTAGCTATACACAAGAATGATTCTCTCTCTAAAATAGAAAAAATTGCATATTTGAAAACCTATTTACGGGGAACAGCTCTAGCCGCAGTTTCAGGGTTCGCTTTAACTGATCAAAATTACGATTCTTCCATTGCATTGATTAAAGAGCGATTTGGTCGGTCAGATTTAGTTATTTCATGTCATATGAATAAATTGTTAATGATTGAATCCGTCAAATCTGTTTCTAATGTAACGGCGCTAAGAAAAATGTATGACGAATTGGAAATTCAAGTTAGATCATTAGAGTCCCTAGGATTTATCGGAATTGGAAGTGATAGATTTAAATCCAAAAAGGGAAATACCCCATTCGGATTTAGAAATTCTAGAAGCGTTTGAACAAAACGCAACTAATGAAAGCAACGGATACGGAACGAAACTTTTATGGAAAGATAATCATAAAGGGTTAAATGATAATTATGAAATTGCTCGGAAACGTCTATTTAGCTTAAATAAAGGGTTTAAGCGTGATGAGAATTTTTATTCGAAATACAAGGGTATTAATAACTCACAGTTAGAAGATAATATTATGTTAGAAATTAATTGTGGATCAAAAATTACGTAAGTGAAGGTTTCATGCCTCATCGCGGAGTAGTTAAAGAATCAAAAGAAATTACTAAACTAAGAATATGTTATGATGCCTCATCCAAGGCGAACAATGAAATGTCCCTTAACAATCGTTTACATTGCAGTCCCAATATCAATCCTGATTTGCTTAAAATTATCCTAAAATTTGGATTCTACCCTATAGAATTTTGCGCAGATATTCAGGGAGAATTTTTAGAGTTAGGAATTCTTGAGGAAGAACGCAAGTTTTTGCAGACTTTATGGGGTGAGGAAGGAGGGACAAATCTCACTTTGGATGATCATGCAGTCAGAATCCTTCGGACGCAACGCGCGCCATTTTTATATAAAATGACCTTTTCTGCGTTGAATGAACTGTACTCTAATGACTTAATCAAAAGTGATTACTCTTTGGAAGAGACTGCTTTGATATCCAAAGAAGCTACTAGTATTCTTAGTGAAGCAAACATGAATTTACGTCAATGGACAACGAACTCTCCGCCTCCTTTAGAAATGTGGAATGAAACTGATTTAGAATGCCGACAATCATCGTCAGACTCTGATATCCCATTAAAGAATTTAGAATTAATTTGGGATAATAAAAAGGATACTCTGAAAGTTGCATTCAACTTATTGCAATAACTGAGTGATAAGATTGCGACAAAGGGAGTCGCATTAAGCGCTTGTGGTGTGCCTGTGACCCACTAGATATTCTGACACCTTTCACAGTTCGCATCAAACTACTGATTCAAAAACTGTGGGAAAATGGTTTTACTTGGGATGAACCACTCCCCCCAGACATAGAATTCAAGGAGTGGCTCCACGAATTGATTTTTGTGCAAGCTGTCGTAGTACCCGATCTTCATTTCTCTGTAATGAAAACAGAGCTGTTAGAAGTGGACAAATCTTCCGGCGCCAGCCATAAAGTATACTGTTCGGTAGATAACTTTAGGATGAAACATCCAAACGACGTTAAGGCCAATTTCATCGTCTTCAAACCTCGACTGATTCTTCTTAGAACAGCTACCTTACCTCGTCTAGAATTGCTGGGATCCGTGACTTTAGCTAGACTTTGCGTTTATCTGAACAAAACATTTCCCTTTATAAAGGAAGGTAGCATCCCTTTTTGGAGTGATTCACAAATTTACTTGCATCGGGTCAAGAGTGTTTTAATACTATGGAAATATTATGTACAAAATAAGGAGAACGAAATTAAAGAGGAAACTGACCCCATGAACTGGCACTTCTGCGACGGGAAAACTAACCCAGGAAGCAAGCTCACTCGTGGCATAGCCATTCATAATCTGATGAATGATGAAACCTGGTGGACAGATCCATCATGGCTATTAGAGCTCGATATCCCAGCTACGGGAAAGACATTAGCTGCTGATAAAGAATCAGTTGAAAGACAGAAAGTAATGATGACCTTGCAAATGACTATGAACTCAAAATACTTCATTGATATATATGTGTCGGAAATTTTGAATTTAACAGAAATAAGTTGGTATTTAAATGATGTTCATAGAGCTGAATTCACATTTTTTATTAGTTACCTTTTTGGTATTTAGTATGTGTTGTTTCAGAAAACTGTAAATTTTTCAGCCAGAAGATTAACGATATTTGCTAGTCATATGAACTAAGGTTATGTATATGTATTATTTGAAATATCTTAAGTTTACAGGGATCAAATGTGTTCTAATTATGTTGCTATTCTGTAAACGTTATTTACATACTTTTCTGCTGGAATAAAATTTTGTATTTGCCTATTATAATCACCTTGGGTATCCTTTCACTTGGATATTCTTTCAAGTCAAATATGTGTGTGAAAATTCGATGTTTTCAAAAATTGAAAATAATTGACTGATTTTTAACTATGTATATTTCATATTTAAGGTAAATTGAATTAATCAAAGGATTTCTTTATCGGGAAAGGATACTAAACGATTTTTGGAAATGGTGAAAGAAAGAATATCCTCTTCAGTTAAAAGGTGGTAATTTTAATAAAATGTAAATGTAAAAACTGAATTTAATATGAACGATATAGTGTTACTTAGGTGAGGAGAAGGTTCCTAGACAACTGTGGAGACTAGGAAAGATCATTGATGTCCACAAAGGACGTGACGGCAAGGTAAGATCTGTAACTATTAAAACAGCCACTGGTATAATGAAACGTCCTATTCAATTGTTATACAACCTTGAAATTATGTCGAACGAGTAAGTGGCATATTTAAATGATTATTGAAAGTTGTTATTATTGTGTTGTGAAATGTAGTTTGTAGTTTCGGTAATTAATTGTTTTGAATTTAATATGTTTAAATTCACTGTATTCCTAACGTAAATTTTATTGAATTTATATTTTGGATTTGGATTCATATTTGTTAATTTGAAATTGTATATTAAAATGTATATTTGATGAATTCCTTCATCGGGGCGGGAGGATGTGGCAACTTGACTATAGTAATCCCCAGAAAGGGAAAAGTAGAACTGTCATCCCCACCCCCGCAAGGATTCATCCTCAGATTCCTTTTGACAATACCCCTAAGCGGGTGTAGATTTTGATCCGGCTATAAGCCATGTGATTCTACTTGTTTATATATATATATCTGTCGTAGTGGTGTTATGTGTGTCAATAAAACCCATAAAAGACAAACTGGATCTATTCTGAATATGGATATAAAACCACACTTGAGAAACCATTACAGAGAGAGCGTTATGGCATTGGTTCTATGGCAAACATTGTTTTCTTTGCTCTGAATCATCACCTCACTTTTTTACAAGAGTTTTGAGACACTCTATATAACAAAGACTTTTTTCTGAAAAAACAAGAATTATTTGTTGAAATTCTTGATATGAGCCAAAGGTGTAGACGGGAAATAATTGAAAAAGTTATTTTTCTTTTGGGGGGTTTTGTTTTCTTATGTCGCGAACGTTTTGGGGGAGGAGCAAATAAGTCACCTCCTTACTAATATGTGCATTGATATTGTGCTGTTCAACACTCCGTAATGTAATAAGTAAGAAATTCAAGGAATGTTAAATGCTAAACCAGTTTATTCATCGTGGATATCGGAAATTTTATCAATTGGCATAGCAATTACAGCAATATTTGATCAACTTATAAATCAATTCTGTCAGAAACCCATTCTTTGCAACGAATGCCTTTGTTTCTCAGTCCACATAACAGATTGTAACAAATAGTTTAATAGAAATTGCTCACCTTAACCCGTCGCGTCCGTCATATTGCCGTGCATCAAATTATCGCATTTTTAGACTTATAAACTAGAATTTAATCATTAGTTAACCTTATAATTTGACACAAAAATTACGTATCATCCATAAGCATCTCGAGTATTCTATGTCTTCTCAGATGAACGAAAACGAAAGCACCTTTCCCAAACAGGAGGGGTCATCTTATTAGATAGCAAAGAAAATGCGACTCTGCAGGGATTAAGCATAATTTAAAAAAATAATTCAATTGAATATTATAACAAAATCGACTTGTGGGTGAACGTGAATGCAGTCTAATAAGCAGGAAAAAAATAAAGCTCTTTATTTTACAGGTATTCTAAGCAAAGAAACGTAACACTACTATTAAAACAGCACTTGTAAAAATTCACAACAGAGATTACCAATAAATCTCAACACAGCGCTCAAAGGTTTCCTATTAGCTCACCAGCTTGCTTGCAGATCAAAATCCAACTGACTCTTCTTGGCTCGAGAGCTTTCTTTTATACTTTTCCAACAGGAAGTGACGTAATCTCCAGGAAGTTCATGAAGCCGGTCGAAATAGGTTGAAAGTTGGAAGCCTTCTAGAAAATTCCTTTTGTCGCCAAATTTATGGCCCAGATAAGCATCTCAGGGAAACAACTTTTTAGCTTTGTGACAATAAGTAGATTAGCGTAGTTTATTGACACTGCATCAAAAACATTCGAACAAAATTGTAAATATTAATCTTTTCACATAAGTGTCGGATTCATGCAACGAATTGCAGAGTTTCGACACTTAATCTGAATTAAGTCAATATGGTAATTTATTTAAAAGACAAATATCACTTAGACACGTTTACAGTATCTCACGTGTCCTTTTCGTTTTTATATAGATCGAAACAACACTAAATGTCTAAAATATGATTTCTCTTCTAATTGGAAGTTTAAAAAAATTCTTACGTTATGGAGTTAACCCTTTGCACTCGGAAAAGTAATTAGATCGGATATTTATTCACCGATTTACAAGAGCTCATATTATTGCTTTGAAACTTAAAAATATGTTTGTGCAAGTTCATTTTTCCTGAACTTCGACTTCTTACAACTTTATAGATAGTTTTTTACTTTCTCGTAAGTATAGAAAGAGAAAGTATTGTAAACATTAAAAAATTGGAACTCCAGATTGTGACGAATCTCCACGTTTTAGACCTCCCTGAGGCCCAGAAACACAATTTTGGAATTGTGTCTGTCTGTGTGTCTGTCTCGTATACAAAGTATACAAAGAGAAAGTATTGTAATCGTCAAAAAATTCGAACTGGAGATTTTGACGAATCTCCACGTTTTCGACCTCCCTCAGTCCGAAAAACACAATTTTGGAATTATGTCAGTCTGACTTCGAAAACTATTAGAGCTACGAGGATGAAATTTGGTATGTGGTCTTTAAACATAATTTGTAGGTTTCTATGAAATTTTGGAAAACATCCGTCAACACGAAGTCTGTCTGCTTGTATGTCCGCGGTCATGTGAACACTATAACTCAAAAACTTGAATAGCTAGATGGATACAATTTGGTACACAGTTTTATCGTCATGAATGTAGGTCCGTATAAAATTTTGCGCCAAATCCGTCAAAGGGTTGACTGTCTGTCGGTCTGTATAATTCTGTCGGTGTATTCATCGCGGAAGAAACTCTTTGAAGTTATGAATTATTATCACCAATACTATTGGTTTTATAAATATTATATATTTCAGCCTTTCAACAAGCGAGATTATGTAGGAGATTCCTCTATATCCTTTCATTGTATTACATATTTAGATCATTCTTTTATTAATTTAAATGCAGTTTTTATTTATATAATGTGTGTTATGGAACTATTAAATACAGATTACATGAGTAAATGTTGCATGGATATTTGTGAAAAAAACCATGAGATATCGTGCATCGTATTACACATTTATAAGTATCTCCTACATACGCGCCAAGTAAGAATTATGAGATCTTTAAATTTGGATTGTTCTTATTTTTATGGCAAACTTGGTTTAAACATTGTTAGCAAAAGGTTAATTATGTTAATAGATAAATAAATGTGTATTTGGCAAAGACTTTCATGAAATATGTCTTGATTCAATCCCTAGTAAAATGGCAAGAAATGCATATTGTTCTTTGACCAATAGAGATTTTTCTAAAAGCAATAAAAACTATTTTTGTATTATTGCAAATAAGTCCCGATTTGAAGTATGCTTTGAGGTTGTTTTTAGACTTCGTTATTCGATGTCGCTTTGACTTCAATTGCAAGGCGTTGTTAAACACATACTCGGTGATATAATAAGATGGTATTGATGGTGTTCTTTCAAAGAGTTATAATGTGTGAAGTGTTAATATTTTTGTCAGATACATTAAATGTTATCTTTGTTTCCCCTTTTGTAATGAATAAATTTTGGAATCGTTTGAGAAAAATAATTTTTTGTAGAGATGCAGCAATAAAAAATTTAACTAACAGTTTTCCATAATTCTTGTATTTTGATTTCTGTTTGATAACGCAGATAAAGATTTTTTCTCAAAGAAGCCATCTTGTGTTAATTAATAACCACGAGAAAGTTTTCCGACAAGAGTAGTTTTTCTATATTTTAAAGGTATTTACAGCAATTTTTCATGTTTTATTTAATTAAAACCTAATTGTTTCCTTAACCTGAAAACATTAACAATTTTCGTAAGCGCATTTTCAAACCATGTTTTTTTTTCAATTTTCATGATTGTTCGATATTCGATAATGTTTATTTGATGAATTCAATCTTCAGGCTCTTTCATAGTAATATATTTCGAATAATGAAAGGGTAGATTCACAATCAATCATATCTGGCGAATCTTAAAATTTACTGGTTATCTGTTTTAACTATTAAAATGCCCGGACATACCCAATTTTGTCTTCTAAAATATTGAGAATAATACTGAATCTCTAATGAATGTTTTTGTCAATAAGATACATATTCAATATTTTATTAAATTAATTTACAATATATAGATGGCAGCCTGATTGTTGCTAAAAAAATAAAAACTAATTGTTGTTTTTCACTTGGGGGTTGGATCTTCTTTGTTTTATTTGTACACTTGAGAATCATATTTTATTTCACAATATTGGAGGCAATTCCTTACCCGTATTTATTAGTTATTAAAATTTATCTGATTTTGATGGTATAGAATTTTATGAAGGGATTTTTTTTCTGAAATAAAAGCCCAGTGCTGTCAATTGGTAACAAAACTTTTTTTCGCCGTAAACCATTCTTAAAATAAAATAGGATTTTAAAAAAGCATTTTTACCATGTTTTATTCAAGAATTAAACGTCAAAAACATTTATAAACAATTTTAAAAAATTCGGGCTTTTAAGAGTTAAGAAATAAGTCGTTAAGTTAAAAGAATTAATGCTCAGTTCAGCGACTGGATGTCAATTTACCCTCCAACTAGAGCACATATGCAGGAGATACAGATATTGTGCATCGTATTATAAACTTTTATAAATTTGACTTCAATTTTTAATTATATAATCTTTGTTTAGTATAAAGCTAATGAATACAGATGACATAAATAAAAGTTGTGTGAATTAATTTTCTAAAACAACTACAAAATCACTCGTCAAGGTATGGCGGATGCAAATTGTAATCACCGTAAAAAATGAACTAATTCATGATTGTAAAGTATTAAATTGCAATAAAAATATATACAAAATATGTACATAATAATTCAGTAACCATAAAATTCTCAGCTTGTCAAACCTAAGTCAAAAGCTAAAATTTCAAAGGAATTCTATCTCGTAATTCTAATCAAAACAAAGAACTTCTCTGCTTGTCAAATTTTGCCAAAAAATATTATCAAATTATATCATCACGAGTGCAATAAACAATCAGATGCATCGTGGCTTCCAAACTATATCACGCGCATGATATACCACTGACGTGATATACTACTTTCTATTAAAAAACGGAAATTAATTTGAAATATATGATTAAAATAATTTAAAATTTCTCGAAAACTGTTGATCATAGCGGGATACATTTTATATCAATCGATAGAAAATTTTATTTCACTATTTTAGAGCTATTGAATTTGAAATTAGAACACTTACTTTTTTAAATTTAAAGGGCCAGAAACCGAGTCATTGCCACTAGGCCACAGCGGTCTCCCAAGTTTTCATGTAACATGAAGGATATTTCGGGTCGTACCTCGTAATTTTGAACCTTGGTCAGATGATGGGCATAATACCTTAATCGATACTAGTTCTCAAAATCTCCGCGCCACAAAATCGGGAGGATATTTAACCTGTATAGATTTAACCCTCTCTCGACGAGCAAGACGGTCCCGGGCGGACTAAAAATTTCCCCTTAAGAGTGACGAAGGCCAGTCTGAGGCGGTTTTCTTCTTCTGAGGGGAGGTAAGGTTCTGGGGGGGTAAACGACCACACAGTTTTGGAGAGTCCAATTCATGTCTCTTCCTCCTAAAAACTCTCAGGTTTAAAGGGGCTCAAAGAAAAAAGTAGCCTCGGGATTAAAGTGTTAACATGCACCGGAGGCTCTTCGGTGGAATCGGGGTTCGAACCAGGAACATTTCCGCCCAGAAGACTGCACCACATTGCCACGTGGAACTGTAGCCCAGTTTGACGCACCATTATTTTTAGCGCAGCATAATCAAATTTGGCTTTTGTGCCTTAACGTATTGAAACCAATAAACCAATCTTTACATATCTGCTACAAGATATGGTAATTCTAAATTCATGTACACATTACATAAAAAAAGACTTACCAAAATGAGACACATTTCTTCTAACTTTACGTTTTCAATTTTCAAGGTTTAATTGATGCGACATTTTTGATATGAAATTTTAACTAGAATAGAAAGCAACTCGCCACGAAAATCAAAAAGAACTGACACTAATAAAAGCTAATGATTTCATAACCCAAGAATGGCAAATATTCATTGCGTTATCGTATAAAAAGTACTCGAGCACTTATCCCGAGACGGATCTCTTAATTTTGAGCCATAATGAGGTGACGAGGAAGGCACTTGAGCATGCATTCATTTAAGAATATTCCGTATCATACCAGTGACAGAAAGTTTATACTACGATACACAGGGGTCACCCTGGTACCCCTGAATCGGAGTTAGAGTTGGGTTCCGTTCTTACAGGGCGGAACCCAACCCAACCGGGTGTACCATAATAGACCCCATAGAATCCGCTCCAGACAGCCACACTCAAAACTCGAAAAGAACTGACACTAATAGAAGCTATTGAATTCATATCACAAGAATGACAGATATTCATTTAAGAATATGCCGTACCGTACCAGTGAGAAAAGCTTTATCCTGCTATACATATAATCCGCTCCAGACAACTACACCCAGCATATGTCTGATGGAATCGGGTTCTAAATCAAGCCTATGTTATTCTTCGAAAGAATGAATTTCTCTACCTAATCAAAAACTCACCTGATTTTAACTCTTCTAAGACATTATTGAGCGATATTTTGTTCCTTTCTCTTTATGCGTTGTTGACTCAAGCTTGAAATAAGAAGAAATATTTTCTAAAGATATTTTTATAAAAAAAAATTGTAACTTGCTGCATTCTACCTTAAGAATTACTATTTTAAGTTGAATGTTTCTGGCAGTAATCATACTACTTTGCGCATGCGTTGACGACTGTCTGTCAAAGATGTATACGCCCACATGAATTAGAGAGGATCAGAAGAACAAAATGTACGCAGCTGTTTTCCAGAACATTACAGCTTTTTAAATTTGCGTATGTATGATATAATTAACTTTATATTTGCTAATTCTTCGAAATATTTAAAATCGCTACTGTCTGAAAAACAATGTCTTGTTCGAGAGTATAAAGAAAGGTCTCGATTTCGGTTAAGGAAGCTCGGTTTATACAGGAGACATCTCTCATGTTAGTGACTTTTGCAAGAACACATCTAGATCATCACTTAACTTGAAAAGGCAGAAAACAACTCAAACAAGCGAAGGACCTCCTCGTCGTGAAATATGCGAAAAGCCTTTCATCCAAAAGGGTGATTTAAATGTTCATTGTCGTAGTCACACGAAAGAAATGGCTCATTCATGTGAGGTATGTGGTAAAACGTTTACTTCCAAGTCAAGCTTTGTAAGGCATGAAAAAATCCACAGAAATGAAAGGAACTACGTGTGTGAAATTTGCAAGAAAGCATTTATTCGAAAACATCATTTAGATGCACATCATCTGATTCACACTCAAGAGAAACCGCACGTTTTTGTTATTTGCAATAAAGCATTTTCACAGACGAAAGCTTTAACCGATCACTACAGAGGAGTTCATACGAAGGAGAGACCATATTCATGTGATATGTGCGGTACAGTATTTTCTAGAAAGAGCATCTTAACTGTCCATTACCGAATTCATACAAAGGAGAGACCTCATTCTTGTGAGGTATGTGGTAAAGCATACTCACAAAAGAGCATCATAAACCGACACTACCTAATGCATACAAAAGAGAAGCCTCATTCTTGTGAGGTATGTAGTAATGCATATTCACGAAAGAGTCACCTGAATATACAGTACCTAATGCATACAACTGTACTTCGTTCAGTTACGTATTGCTTCAAACCAGTGTCTGTTATATGCAAGTATATTTGTATTGTTTACGTAATTCAATTTTTTTCCTGCATTACTTCATTTATTGGACAATTCAGGCAAGAGAAGGTATTATTCGCTATTAAGTCATACCGACAGAAAAGAAAATTTATCCATTTTAGAACTCCGATGGAAAATTGGCACCTTGAAAAATTCGCCATTTGTGTTCTCTTAAATTTTTCCATTTCATTTGTTTAATCTTAATTTATTATAATTTTTTATTGAAGCATGATTTTTGTTATTTCATTTTATAATAATTATTTTAACTGAATGTAGACAATATTATTAATACACAATCTTTCGGATGATGCTGTGTTGCGCGTTAAAGGTATATTGTTAATACTATTGTTTTATATTCGGTTCTTCTGTAATTTCTTTTTTTGTATAATTAAAATAACTCTTTCTTTTTTTGTACTTTGTGGAAGTTGTTGGATTTTTTGCGCCATTCAGTTAGTAAAAGTTTAATTTTTTAATATCTCATGTTACATTATTTCAATTATTTCTTGTATTTGTAGTCCAATGTTGTTCTTTTTTTCTGCTGCAACATTATAAATGTATACCAAATTTAATGATATTATAACTAGACAGAAATGCACACTTACAATACTTTAAAAGAATTTTTTATCTGTATGAAGATCTAGAAATTCTGCTTAACGAAAATTAAATGAAAACGAATATCATCACTTGTAACGGGAAATGATACTTGTTTTTATTGGATCTGTTATCATTAATGAAATTTATTTTTGAACATCAGGACCAGAGATTCCCAATGTGTGGGGTACGCGATGGACCATTTAGTGTATTCGAAATCAAGTTATTGGCGGAAGAAAAAAACACTAGAGATTAAAAGTTAGAAATTTTGTTTCTCAAGTGAGATGCTTGCTATTCCAATAACTATATCGCTTGAATATTTTGGTTGTGCAGAAGTGTAATTTTTTTAGCTGTCCTTATAAGTTAAAACGAAACAATTACAACACTGGTTTCGTTGCATTGGCGTTGAACTAACCATTGTAAACATGGAATAAAATGCCAAATGAAAAATAAGTTCTTCAAATGTTATTGATTGGAGTCATTTACTTTTTAAATTAAAGTTAACATTATTAGTAAACTTCTGCATAGATGAATGGTGGTGGAGTTGTATATGATAGAGGTGTACGTAGTAACAAAAAAAAAAGAATAATCAAGGAGTACGCCAGGGAAAAAAGTTTGGTACCTCTGATCTAGACAAAAATCATTGTTTGTCATTACAAACTAACCAAAGTTTAATATTGATTTCCAGTGGTCTGTCTTGCGTATTCCTCAGTACTATTGCTATACATTTTCTTCTAAGCACATTAATGATTTTTAAGAATTTTTTAGTTGCCTGCTTTGTGATCTAGTTTTTAAGTAATTTTTTTATTTTAGCCAATTTTTTTATTTAACGACAAACAAATTTCCTTGTTTTTCACATGAAATTCAATTCTTCTGTTCAAAATGTTACCGCATATTTGTTTTAATAAAATATCTGGCACCAGTTAACTTCATTGAAAAGTAATGCTGTGAAGCAAAATTCGTGTGCATATTTTCTAAATTTTGAATTACTAATTTAAATTTTATAGACTTACTAAATTTTGAATAACCATAATTCAAAATGAGTAAAATTAATTTAACTTCTTAAAAAATTGTATGTTTAATACATAATAGTCTTTCGTGTATGTATACCTGATTTTGACGTATTTAGTATTAGTGATTGGAACATTTCGTAAGTATGCATTATAATATGTAATTTAATATACTATATTTACGCATGAGTCCGATTATTGTATTATCTATTAAAAATCGGTCATTTAATAATATGACAAGAAATGTTTTTTTTTAAATAATTTAGTAGGTTATTTAATTTTTGCATTAAATAATTGAAACATTCATTGGAAGATGACATCAAACATTTTTCGAATTCATAATCTCTATTATTAAATTTATAATAAAACGCTTGTGTGTTTGGCGCTCTACTGGGGCAGACTGTTTTGATCTAGGTTGAAAAATTGGACTCAAACATACTTTGATAGGTACCGGGAATTTACACTTCAGTGATATTTTTTTTATTTCCAGTAATTTAAAATTAAACAATTTTGGTATTTTCTCCAATAACATTTGAAAATATTACTACTGGGAATGGTTTTACATAATCTTAATATATTTTTTTAAAATAAACTTTGAAGAAAATGCCAATTTAGTTGTCAATTACAATTTCTTACATATATTTAACTTATTTTTAGAAATATATTTTAAGACCTAATTGGTTTAAATTTATTGCTGCATGATTTATTTTGAAATACAGTGAATCTGCTTAATAATTTTTCAGTACTACTAGAGTTTTCCAATATAATTTAGTTCAAAAATTATGATTCGTATAAATTTTGCCAGCAGTTCATTTTGTTCTAGTTTTTCTGCAATAGCGGAGAAGTTTTTTAAGTGGTTATTTAATTGAGAGAACATTAAACCGACACGTTTTTTAGATATTTGGATCTCTTCACTAGGGAGCCAGGAGTATTGTTCAGCAGATCTTCATTAGGAAATAATAAAGGTTTAATGTCTGGCTTTTTTTTTGAACATTGAGGTTTTAATCTTTATATATTTCTTAATTCTGTCGTTATAATGTCTGTTTCAATTGTGAGTGACTCGAAAAAAGGTTTAACAAAAATGCAACGGCTTATTCAACAAACAACTAGACGATGACAAGGCAGATGAATGACCTGCCTGAAACATTTATCATGATGCTATACTTCGAAATTTGGACACATCTGCAATTTAGCAGAATTCCTGGGGTTTAGTCAATTTTAATTCTTAAATCGGTTCCACAAAAATGTCAGAAAGATCGAATATTTTTAGTAGAAAAATTATTGGTGGGCTATTCAAATCGACGCACCGATTACAAATGGCTACTAACTTCCTTGTAAACAACGATGAGAAATAAAATCATGAAGGCAATGTAGAAGGGAGACTTGTAACGGTTTCTTTATATACATAATAATTTAACAAGTGACTTCCATAGCTCACGGGCAACATCATGGTGACTATGTGGAATCAACCTCTATGCGCCGTGTGCCCTTTAGCACAAATAGATGTTGTGTACGATATTAAACAATATTCTCAATATTGTATAATATTGAACAATGTTTTTAATATTGTACAACATGCTGCATGCTACAGGTAATG
This sequence comes from Araneus ventricosus, assembly GCA_013235015.1. Taxonomy (NCBI): domain Eukaryota; kingdom Metazoa; phylum Arthropoda; class Arachnida; order Araneae; family Araneidae; genus Araneus; species Araneus ventricosus. The sequence continues at coordinate 18,005 of BGPR01012126.1, forward strand.
AGAGAAGTCACATATAAGAATGAGGTAATGACAAGCAAAACTTGAAGAAGATTCTGTCTTGTGTTCAAAACATTCCTTTCTATCGTTGTTTGTTTACGAGGAAGTTATGGCTATTTGTAATCAATTGAGATTTTTTTTAAAGATCAAACCTGTATATTCGATTTAGAGTATTTAAACTTATTTTACATTTAAAATATTCACGCCTCTGGATAATTGAGTTGATGTTTGCCCTGGTCGATATTTTTTTTTTTCGGTATGCAGGCAAACCTTTTGCCAGAACAGAACAGCACTTTATTCCTTCGCCTATAATCCTTCATTTGAGATCCCTGATCAGTTCGATGGGAAAAGCAAATATTCTAGAAGGGTCCGAATTGGACTACAAATGCATGTATAACAGAAAGGAGGTATGCAGTATAGGAAAATATCATGAGGTAAAATATTATAGAAATAAAACGAAAAAGGGAAAAAACATATATATGCAAAATAATAAAAACATAAAAACCAACAAATAAAAAAGCATAATGGGTAATAAAGCAACACAAAAAATACTGCACAGAGACTGAAATGATAACTTTACTACCATTGCTGCAATTTGCCTTCCATACCTGGGAAGTACATAAAGTCATTTAGTTTACTTTCCAACGAAAATAAACCAAGGTTTATTGGAATCTAAAACTGAGGAAAAATGTACAAAACTGAATGCTTTGTATTGGAAGAAGCGATGATTTTACTGGTCCATTTTAAATGATCCTTTCTTTATATATTTGAGACCGATAAAATTACAATGTTTAACGTTAAAACTAAGGTAACGCGTAGAAACTAACGTAACTGCTGTCACCAGAGAAGCAAGAAAGGGACATAACTCATAATGAGTGGGCCTAAAAAAATGTTTGCAAAACTTTGGTTTTAATTTCTCGTTTGTGATATTTACCTTGGCTGAAACGCCCAAAATATTTATACAATAAATCCGATATTGTACGGTGACTAGAATATCGAACAACATTGTGGAGATATCGTATGAATTTCTTGCCTTTAAAAGTGTAGATATCGTGATCTTGTTATGTAGCTCATAATAAGAACATTTTAAGGATGAGAATAAAAAAAAACTGCAACAATAAAACATTAATAATAAGTTAACCTAAACTTTTTTTAATATGAATCGTTTTATAATCTGGTGAAGTGAGTTTTGAAAATTTACCTCCCCTTGTCGAAAACATTTTTTTTTTTGAATCTCCGACAAAATCATTATAGGCTCCCATTGACCAGAAATCTCACCTCGAAAACATGAAAGTAGGCCTATTTGCGCCATCTCTGGCAATATTCTTGAAATGCCCACAAAACAATCATGAATATAGCGAGACTCTTAGTGAGAGATAAATTTACTTTAAAGTTAAATCTTTCTTCACGCATGTCGCCGACCAGAAGGGTTCAGAGTTACACTCCAGGAACTCCCTGACAGGCGGACCAGTCAATGCGTTCCGTTCATTTTACGAATGGGTCCAGACAAGGTTTACAATTAAAATATTTATTAAATTAAACAGAAATACAAAATGGAATTAAGAAGCACACTTGCCGATCACTTTCCACATAATCACCAAATATTTAGGCATTATCTGTACGCAGGATCAGATTATTTTACTCGGCTTGGCAGAAATGCCCTGTCCATTGAGTGGTTTTAACCAGCTGTTTCGCATAACTCTCTGAAGAGAACCTTGTTCTGAATAGGCGTTCGCTGAATTTCGGAAAAAGAAATAATCATTGGGCCAACATAAGTTTTCGACTCAAACGCTCTGTTATGTTGGTGACTGCGTCATCCTCCATGACAACCACCTATACTTCTCGCAAAAACTCAAAGAATTGCAGCGAAAGTTCCAAATTGGGAAATCTGAAGCCAACCCCACACAGCCATCAGGTTTTAAACACTTATCAAGAACAGGCTCTCTTCAGAATGATGTGAAAATAGTTGCCAAATTCGCTCAATGGGCAGGACATTGATTTCTGCCAGCCGGTAAAACAATCTCGTCTGCGTTCAGATAAAATGCCTTAATAGATTTGGTGATTATGTGGAAAAGTGATCGATAGTATGCCTTTACAATTCCCTTTTGTATTTTCTTTCAATCAAATAACATATTACCTTAATAAACTTTGGATCACTCCTCAGTATCTTTCATCAATAATTTTTTTTTATGTAAATTAATGAGAAATGGCAACAACTTCGCATATGGCTGAAAAATATTTAAAAATTACAATGCTAGAAAGGCGTATTAAAGATTGTTACATGTGGTCGAAAAACAAGCAAGAGATAAAACTTGGTACATAAACCAACCTTGCACATGGAGCATGAGGCTGATCTGGTTAGCTTATAATAAAGACATTTTAAGCGAGAATAAAAAAAAATTCCGCAACAATAAAGATTAATAATAAAGTTAACGATAAATTTTTTCTTAATGAACCGTTTGATTTCAATCTGAACGAGAGGTTTGAGAATTAAAGGTTGCCCAAGGGCCCTAGCCTGACTGGCGGATGAAGTCGTCAACCTCTGTTCCACTCATCTTTCATAATAATTTTATGTAAAATCAACAGAGAATATACAACTATGACCTGCAAATACTTTAAAAATTACAATGCTAGAAAAGCCAAGCAGGCTAAGTTATCTACCCAATCACGAAAAAAACATTTTCACAGGTAAAAAATTATCCTATGCTGCGAAATTTTCTTAATCGAAACACTGAATACATGGCTCAAGTTAAGCCAAAATTGAGCCGTTTAAGCCAAAAGAGAGTTTATTGATAGAAACAAAGAATACGGAATTTGTATGAAATTCAGATTTTCTTCTTATGAACGATAAAGAGTGGATTCCTAATTTTTCTTCCTATCAAGTGGTGGTGCTTCAAATATAATTGACGGTGTGGCGCTTGACTATAATCCCAGAAAGGGATAAGTAGAACTCCCACCCCGCAGGGATTCATCCTCAGATTCCCTTTTGACAAAGCTACCCCCCAAGCGGGTGTGAATTTTGATCCGTATAAGCCATGATTCTACTTGTATATATATTTGTGTCGTAGTGGTGTTATGAAACGTATTAATAAAACGCAAAGACAAACTGGATCTATTCACGAATTTGAGGATATAAAACCACACTTGAGAAAGCATTACATTTTGGTGACAAAGACATTGATTCGAACTATTAGTAATTACATGGAACAACTTATGTTTCGGCATTAGTTCTGATGCGCGATTCTTCTGATTGAGGGTCCCTCAAATTATTTATTTGATACGCTAATTAAGCGATAGTTATTGTTTGAAGTTTTGTAAAGATGGATAGAGCCAGCTAAAAGAGCGACACAGGCAGACGGTGTTTGCAGAAACTTTGTAGCTTAAAATCAGTACGGTGAATTACTTGTGAAAGTTTACTAGAAAGTAAATAAGTAGAATCTCTTTTTTGATTTAAAAATCAGTTAGTGAGAAAATTTATGAGTTGAAGAAATTGAATGGTGAAATCAAACGTTATTGATCTTAACGATTTAGAGGGGAACTGAGTATACTTTAAGTGATGAATATCGAAAAAGCGGTATTTCTTGTAGAACGAAATTGAGGAGATATATTATTGCTAGAAAGAATCAAATATTTATTCCGAAACTCGAAATAATAATGATAGTAGCTGTTGAACGGAACCGCTTTAGAAAGGCGTGATGAAAACAAATGTAAATTAAATTACCTCGTTTGGATATTTCTATATTTAATTGAGTATGGTGAGTGAAAACCTTTTGGAATTCGTTTGAGTAATATACCACAAGATGATTCTCTCTCTAAAATGAAAAATTATTTGAAAACCCTATTTGCGAGACAGCTCTAGCCGCGTTTCAGGGTTCCTTTATGTGATCAAAATTACGATGCTTCCATTGCATTGATTGATTAAGAGCGTTTGAAGTGGTCAGATTTGAGTTATTTCATGTCTTATGAATAAATTGTTAATGATTGAATCCGTCAATCCTGTTTCCTGTCTTAGCAGCTAGAAAAATATTGTGACGAATTGGAAATTAGAGTTGATCATTAGAGTCTAAGTTTGTCAATTGGAAGTAGTAAGATTTGAAATCAAGGGAAATACCCCATTCAGTTTAGAAATTCAGAAGCGTTTGAACCAAACACCCAACTAATAACAACGAGATGCAGGGCAGAAACTATTATGGAAAGATGAAAATGTAAGAGATTTAAATATTAATTGTAAAATTTATGGAAACGTCATTTGAAAATAAAGGGTTTTAGCGGCAGTGAGAATTTTATTCAATGCAAGAGTGTGCTTAACTCACAGTTGAAGATAAATATTCTCCAAGGTAATTGTGGATCACGAAAATGACGTAGTAAAGGTTTCATATGCCTCATCGCGGAGTAGTTTAAAGATCAAAAGAAATTATAAACTAGAATGTGGTACATGATACTCATCCAAAGGCGAACAATGAAATGTCTTCTTAAATGTTTAGGTACGTCTAATATCAAATCTGATTTGGCAAAATTATCCCTAATTTAGTTCTACCCTATAGAATTTTGCACCGAAGATATTCAGGAGAATTTTAGAGTTAGAATTCAGGAAAAGAACGTAAGTTTTTTTACGGGCATGGGGTGAGGAAGGGGAGGACCGGTATCTCTTTGGATGATCACATGCAGTCAGAATCGCTGGACACCAACGCGCATATTTTATATAAAATGACCTTTTTCTGCGTTGAATGGTGGCCTCTAATGACTTAAATCAAGTGATTACTCTTTGGAAGGAACTGCTTTTGATATCCAAAAAGAAGCTACTAGTATTCTTGGTAGAAGTAAGCATGAATTTACGTCAATGGATAACGAACTCTCACTCTTTTGAATGAATGAAGCGATTTAAGAATGCCAAGCAATCATCGATAAGACTCGATATCCCATTAAAGATTTAGAATGTTGGGATAATAAAAAAGGATACTCTGAAAGTTTAGGTAAACTTATTACCTGCTGAGTGGGCTGAATTGCGACAAAGGGAGTCGCATTAAGCAACTTCGTGGTGTGCCCTGTGACCCACTAGATATTCTGACACCTTTCACCCAGTTCTTCGCATCAAACTACTGATTTCAAAACTGTGGAGAAAATGGTTTTACTTGGATGAACCACTCCCCCCAGACATAGAATTCAAGGGTATTTGAATTGACTTTATTGCAAGTAATGTGGCCCAGTCTCATTTCTAGCAATGAAAACAGGCTGTTAGAAGTGGACAAATCTTCCAGCATATGCTCCATTTCTGTTCGGTAGATGACTTTGGTCATCAAGCATTAAGATTGTTAAAATAATCTCCAAACCTCTGACTGACCCTCTAAGAACAGCTACCTCGTCTAAGAATTGCTGGGATCCGTGACTTAAGCTGGAGCTTTTGCGTTTATCTGAACAAAAAATTTCCTTAATAAAGGAGGTAGCATCCCTTTTTGGAGTGATTCTAGATTGCCTTGCATCGGGTCGAGAGTCACTTAATACTATGGAAATATGTATGCTTGCAAATAAGGAGAACAAAATTAAAAAAGTGCCAGACTGGCACTTCTGCGACAGGAAGAAAACTAACCCGGGAAACTTAAGCTCTCCGTGGCATAGCCATTCATAATCTGATGAATGATGAAACCTGGTGGACAGATCCATCATGACTCAACAGAGCTCGATATCCAGCTTCGGGAAAGACATTAACTGCTGGTAAAGAGATCAGTTGAAAGAACCCAGAAAGTAATAGTGACCTTGGCAATGACTACATGAACTCAAATACTTCATTGATGTTCCTGTCGGACATTTTGAATTTAACGAGAAATAAGTTGAGGCTTATTTAAATGATGTTCATAGAGCTGAATTCATTTTTTATTAGTTACCTTTTTTACATTACATTTTAGTATGTGTTGTTTCAGAAAACTGTATAAATTTTCAGCCAGAAGATTAACGATATTTGCAGTCATATAGAACTAAGGTTATGTATATGTATTATTTGGAAATATCTTAAGTTTACGAGGGATCAAATGTGTTCCCAATTATGTTTGCTATTCTGTAGCGATTATTTACACTTTTTCTGCTTAGAATAAAATTTTGTATTTTGCCCTATTATAAATACCTTGGGTATCTTTCACTTGGGGTATTCTTTCAAAGTCAAAATATATTGTATAAAATTGATGTTTCAGTGAAAATATTGACTGATTTTAACCTGAATATTTTCATATTTAGGTAAATTGAATTAATCGAAAGTTTCTTTATCGGAAAGGATATAAAATGATTTTGAAATGGGTGAAAAGAAAGAATATCCTCTTCAGTTAAAAGGTGGTAATTTTAATAAAATAGTAAATGTAAAAACTGAATTTAATATAGACGATATAGTGTTGCCAAGGTGCGGAGGAGAAGGTTCTAGACAACTGTGGAGACTAAAGGGAAAGAGATCATTTGATGATAAACTCACAAAGGACGTGATGACGAGGCAGATCTGTAGCTAATAAAAACATAATACAGGTATAATGAAACGTCTATTCAATTGTTATACAACCTTGAAATTACTCTGTCGAAAAGTAAGTGGCATAATATTTAAATGATTGACGAAGAAGTTGTTGTATCATTGTTTGTGAAATGTAATTTGTAGTTTCGATTAATTCTTTGAATTTAATATGTTTAGAATTCCTGTTCCCTAACGTAGAGATTTTATTGATTTATATTTGGATTTGGATTCATATTTGTTAATTTGAAATTGTATATTAAAATGTACATATTTGATGAATTCCTTCATCGGGAGGGAGGATGTGGCAACTTATTACTAAGTAATCCCCAGAAAGGGAAAAGTAGACTATCATCCCCACCTGGGATTCATCCTCAGATTCTTGACAATACCCCCAGCGGGTGTAGATTTTGATCGTATAATGTAATGATTCTACTTTGTTTTATATATATATATATATCGTAGTGATTGTTATGTGTGTCAAGTAAAACCCATAAAAGACAAACTAGTTTATTCTGAATATATGGATATAAAACCACACTTGAAACTTCATTACAGAGAGCGTTCTGGCATTGGTTCTATGGCAAACATTGTTTTCTTTGCTCTGAATCACCTCACTTTTTTACAGAGTTTTGAGACACTATATATAATAAGACTTTCTGAAAAACAAGAATTATTTATTTGGGGGAATTCTTGATATAGGCAAAAGGTGTAGACGGGAAATAATTGAAAGGTTATTTTTTCTTTTGGGGGGGGGGGTTTGATGTCGCGAGGCAGTTTTGGGGGAGGAGCAAACTAGAGTCACCTCACTTACTAATTGTGCAACGATAATTGGCGCTATTCAACACTAAATAATGTAACAAGTAGAAATTCAAGAAATGTTAAATGCTAAACCATTTTATTCATCGTGAACTAACGGAAATTTTATCAATTAGCATAACAATTACAGCAATATTTGATCAACGCAAATCAATTCTGTCACAAACCCATTCTTTACGGCGAATACGCTGTTTCTCAGTCCACATAACGGTTGTAACTACAAATAGATTAAATAGAGAAATTGCTCACCTTAACCCGTCGCGTCCAAACACCGTGCATCATTATCGCATTTTAGACTTACTCAAACTAAAATTTAATCATTTGTTAACCTTATAATTTGACACAAATTACGTATCATCCATAAGCATCTCGAGGTATTCTATGTCTTCTCAGATGAACGAAAGCAAGCACCTTTCTCCCAAACAGGAGGGGTCATCTTATTAGATAGCAAAAGAAAATGCGACTCTTAGAGTTAAGCATAATTTTAAAAATAATTCAATTGAATATTATAACAAAATCGACATTGGTGTACGTGAATGCAGTCTAATAAGCAGGGAAAAAAATTGGGTCTTTATTTTTACAAATATTCCAAGCAAGAAACTTAACACTAGTATTAAAACAGCACTTTGTAAAATTCACAACAGAGATTACCAATTAATCTCAACACAACGCTCAAGGTTTCCTATTAGCTCTCCCCAGCTTGCTTGCAGATCAAAATCCTTAACTCCTCTTGGCGAGAGCTTTCTTTTTATACTTTTCCAACAGGAAGTGACGTAATCTCCAGGAAGTTCAAAACCGGTCGAGCGGGTTTACCGTTCTTTTCAGAAAATTCCTTTTGTCGCCAAATTTATGGCCCAGATTAGCATCTCAGAGAGTAACTTTATAACTTTGTGAGAATATGTAGATTAGCATAGTTTATTGACAAATCAAAACACTTGAACAAAATTGTAAAATATTAATCTTTGCTTCGCAGTGTCCAGTTCATGCAACGAATTGCAGAGTTTTGACACTTAAATCGAATAAGTCAATAGTAATTTATTTAAAGACAAGACTTGAACACGCTTACTGTAGCTCTCACTTGTCCTTTGCGTTTTCATAGGAATCAGAAACAACACTAAATGTCTAAATATGATCTCTCTTCTAATTGGATGTTAAAAAATTCTTACGTTAATAGGTTAACCCTTTTGCACTCGGAAATGATGGAATCGGATATTTATTCCTGCCGATTTACAAGAGCTCATATTATGCTTTTGACTTTAAAATACTATGTTTGTGAATTAGTTTTTCTGAACTTCGACCTCACAACTTTAGATAGTTTTTACTTTTCTCTAATTGCTATAAAAGAAAATTGTAAGCAATTAAAAATTGAACTCCAGATTGTGACGAATCTCCACGTTTTGAACCTCCCTACAGGGCCCAAAACAATTTTGGGAATTAGTGTCTGTCTGTGTCTTATGTCTCATTATACAAAGTATACAAGAGAAAGAAATATTGTATATCTTCAAAAAATTCGAGTAACTTTTGACGAATCTCCACATTTTCGACTGGCCCTCAGTAAAAAAAGCACAATTTTTAGGAATTACATCAGTCACCTGAAAACTATTAGAGCTACGAGAGATTGAAATTTGGTATGTGGTCTTTAAAACATAATTTGTAGGTTTCTAGAAATTTTGAAAAAATCATGCAACAAGTCTGGCTATGTCCGCGGATCTTGTGACACTAGCCTCAAAACTGAAGATAGTAGATGGGATTTAATTTGTATTTACAGTTTTTTATCATTCATGAATGAGGTCGTATTATAACATTGCCGCCAAATCGTCAAGAGGTTGACTTCTGTCTCTACGTAATTCACATTCTACGGTGTATTCATACGCATGGAAAACTCTTTTGAGTGTAATCTATGTGTTACCAATACTGTGGTTTTACTTCAATATTATATAGGTGTCACACCTTTCAGCAAGCAGGGACTTATGTGGAGATTACCTCACTATCGCTTTCATTGTATTACATATAGACAGGTGTTTTTATTAATTTAAATGCAGTTTTTATTTTGTGTGTTATGCAATCTTAAAATGCAGATTACATGAGTTAAATGTTGCATGGATTTTTTGTGAAAAACACTGCGATATCATGCACTATTACACAGGATAAGCTAGTCTCCCTACATACGCGCCAGTTTTACAAATTAGAGATCTTTAAATTTGGATTTTATCTTATTTTTTGCAACCAGCTTGGTTTAACATTGGTAGCAAAGGTTAAATTGCATTAATGCATAAAATAAATGTATTTGACAAAGACTTTCCATTTATTTGGTAATACCTATATGAAATGCTAAGAAATGTATTTGTTTTTACCAATAGAGAGATTTTTCAAAAAGCTTAAATTTTTGTATTATTACGCATAAGTCACATTTGAAGTAATCTTTGAGGTTGTTTTAGACTTCGTTATTCGATCGGCTTTGACTTCAATTGACAGGCGTTGGAACCACTATCAGTGATATAATAAGATGAGTATTGAGGTGTTCTTTCAAAGGAAAGGTTGAATGTTAATATTTTGTCAGATACATTAAATGTTATTTTGTGTTCCCACTTTTGAATAAATTTTGGAATCGATTTGAGAAATAACGTTTTTTTGTAGAGATGCAAATAAGAAATTTAATAACAAGTTTCATTCTGCAATTTTGTGTTTTCCTTTTGATACGCTGATAAAGATTTTTCTGCAGAACATTCTTGTGTATTAATCAGAGAAAGTTTCCGAACAAGAGTAGTTTTCTATATTACAAAGGTATTTACAGCAATTTTTCATGTTCATTTAATTAAAACCCTAATTGTTTCTATAACTTCTACAACATTAACAATAATTTTTAATGCGTCATTTTCAAACCATGTTTTTTCAATTTTCATGTGATTGTTCGATCTTCGATATGTTGTTAGTTGAGAATTCAATCTTAAGGCTCTTTCTACAAGTAATATTTCGATATAGAAAAAGTAGTGTCATCAATCATACATCTCGGCAGATCTTAAAATTTACTGGTACTCTGACTTAACTATAAAATGCCCAGCATGCTCTTTGTCTATACTAAAATATTGAGAATATTATGAATCTCTAAGGAATGTTTTTTTTCCATTAAGACATATATCAATACCTTTTATTAATTAATTTACAATAATAATGGTCAGCCTGATTGTTGTAAAAAAAAAAAATAATTGATTTGTTTTTTCACTGGGGTTTGGATGCTTCTGTATTTGCTACGCGAGAATCAATATTTTATTTCCTACAATATTGGGCAATTCCTTACCCGTATTTATCTTCATAGAAATTACCTCGTTTTGATGGTATAGAATTTTTGAAGGATTTTTTCTGCACAATAAGCCCATGCATCGTGGAAACACTAATTTTTTCGCCATTCAAACCATCTTAAAATAAAAACGTTTAAAAAAGCTTATTTTACTGGTTTTATAAGAACTAAACGTCAAAAACATTTTATAAACTTTAATTTTAGTAAAATTAGGGAACTTTTAAGGACAAGAAATAAGTCGTTAGTTAAAAAATAATGCTCCAGTTCTAGCGGCTGGAGGTCAATCTTACCCCTCAACATGAGCACATATCAGGAGATACAGATATTGTGCATCGCATTATAAACTTTATAAATTTGACTTTATTTGTTAATATATAATCTTTGTTTTGATAAAGACTAATGAATACAGATGCTAAATAAAAGTTGAATTGATGGCATTTCTAAAACAATGCAAAATCACTCGTCAAGGTATGCGGGCCATCAGATGAAATCATCCGTAAAATGAACTAATTCATGATTAAAACTTGTAAGTATTGAATAAAAAATGTACAAAATATGTACATAATAAGGTTAGTAAACCGCGATTCTAACCAGCTTTGATCAAACGCTAGAGTAAAGCTAAAATTTCAAACGAATTCTCTACGATAATTCTATCAAAGAGGCTGAAGAACTTCTCTGCTGTCAGGATATTGCTGAAAAATATTATCAAATTATACTCATCAGCATTATGTTGAAATCAAATGCATCGTGGCCCAAACTATATCACCGATTATACACTGACGATCTACTTCTGATTAAAAAAGCAGGAAACAATTTGAAATATATGGTGATTAAATAAATTTCAAATTTCTCACGTAAACTGAGATCATAGCGAGGATACATTTATATCAATCGATGAAATTTTATTTCACTCTTTTAGAGCTGATTGAATTTGAAATTAGAATCACTTACTTTTAAATTTAAGGCCCAGAAACTGAGTCATTATTACTAGCCACAACCCATCTCAGTTTTCGATGTAACATGGAAAGAGTATTTCGGGCATTACCTCGTTAATTTTAGTTGCTTAGGATGATGGGCGATACATGCTTGATCACTAGTTCTCAATCTGCCACAAAATCTGGGATTGGATATTTAACCTGTATAGATTTAGCCCTCTCTCGGACGAGGCAGAGATGCAGGACTAAAATTTCCCTTAAAGAGCGAGGTCCAGTCTGTAGGGCGGTTGGTTCTTCTCCTGGGAGGCTAGGGTTCTGGGGGGTAAGACGGACCACAGTTTTGAGTCTTCATCTCTTCTGCTAAAACTCTCAGTTAAAAGGTTCAAGAAAAGGTAGCCTCGGATTAAGAGTGTACTTGCTGCACGGAATCTTCGTGGAATCAGGGACTTCGAACCAGAACATTCCAGCCCAGAAGACCTACCACAATTGCCACGATGAACTCAAGCCCTGTTTGAACTTTCCCATTATTTTACTGCAGCATAATCATTTGTTCTTTTGTACAACATAGTAAATGACAACAAACCAATCTTTACATATCTGCTTCAGATATAGTATTCTAGAATTCATGTACACGTTACAAAATGACTTACACAAATAGCACATTTCTTCTAATTTGTACGTTTTCAATTTTCAAGTTTAATTAATATGCGACATTTTTTGAAGTGAAATTTTAAAACTAGATAAAGTAACTCGAGAAATTAAAAGAATGACACTAATAAACTAATGAATTCCTACAGGAAGTAGCAGATATTCATGCGTTATCTATAAAAGTACTCGACGCATTATCGAGACGGATCTCTCTAATTTTGAGCCATAGAGAGGTGACGAGGAAGGCGCAGCTGACATTCATTTAAGATTTTACGTATCATACTATGTGAAGACAGTTTAACTACGATACAAGGTCAATCCTCGAACGTACTATCCAGCTTAGTGTCTGAGTGTTAAATTGGAACCAACATCGCCTTAATAGACCCCATGATCTCCAAAACCCAAAACTAAAGATGACATAAAAAGACTTTCAATACAGATGATGCGTTTAGAATATCCCTACTAGTAAAGTTTATATGATACATTATCGCTCGAATACCCCATGTCAAGTAGACGGACTCTGACAACCTACTAAGTTTTCTCACTAAAATCCTGATTCTTAAGACATTGACGAGCGATCTTTTGTCCTTTCTCTTTTGTAAGTGTGCTCCAGTTGCAAATAAAATAATGTTTTAAATATACTTTTTATAAAAAAAAATTGTATTGCTGCATTTCTACTAAGATTACTATTTTAAGTTGAAATGTTCTGCAGCGTAATCATACTACTGCGGATCGTCGACCACTTCTGTCTATCAAAAGATACTTGCCGCCACATTGAATTGAGAGGATCAGTAAGAACAAATATAGCAGCTGTTTTTCCGAAATTAGCAGCTTTATAGTTAGCGATGCATGATAAATTATACTTTATATGTTACTAATTCTTCAAAGTATTTAAGTGGACATACCTCAAACATTGGTTGTCAGTAGTGATAAAGAAAGGTCGTCATTTCCAGTTAAGGAAGCTCGTTTATCAGGAGACATCTCATCGTTATGTGACGTTTAATGAGAAACTCTAGATTCCATAACTTGGAAGGCCAGAAACAACTCAAAACAAACGAAAGGACCTCCATATCGTCGTAAAATATGCGAAAAACTTCATCCAAAGGGAACTTTAAAATGTTCATGTAGTCACACAGTCTGAAAGATAATGCATTTATGGTGAACATTAGTAAAACGTTTACTTCCAATTCAACTTTGTACGCATGAAAATCTCACAGAATAGAAAGGAACTACGTGTGAAATTTGCGAAAGCATTTTCGCAGAGATCACTTTAACCGATCACTACAGGTTCATACGAAGGAGAGACCATATTCATGTGATGTGTGCGGTAAAGCATTTTTCTAGAAGGAGCATCTTAACTGTTCATTGCCAGATTCGCCACAAGGAGAGACCTTATTCGTGTGACGCGTGTGGTTCAACATTTTTACGAGATGTGAATTGAATACGCATTACCTCACGCATACCAAAGAAACCTCATTCTTGGCGGGGTATGTGGTAAAGAATTTTCACCAAGGGCATCCTAATCTACTGAC
>BGPR01012126.1:31745-46089 GCA_013235015.1 Araneus ventricosus
CACTAAAGAGAAACTGTTCTTGTGAGATGTGTTAAGGCAGGCTTCACAGAAAATCCACCTGAATCGAACTAATGCATACAAGAGAAGCCTGTTCTTGCATGGGGTATGTAAACGTCACCAGAAAATCCTGGACACTACCTAATGCATACAAAGGAAAGTACCACATTCTTGTAAGGGTATGTGGTGGCATACTCACAGAAAGGCACCCTGAATCAGTACTACTGACATACAAAGATAAGTTTTAGTCTTATGGGGCGAGAAACAAACGTTTCGCGAGAAGAGTGAAGACAGACATTCCGGGACTGAGAAAATACTTTTATTTGGATGTTTTGTAATAAGATTTAGGAATGTTTTTTTTTTTTATTGTTAGCTATGAAGATTCAATCTGATTGACGTCGCCATTTCTGGGGATATTTTGCTTTGCTACAAAATACTTAAAAACTTGGATTTTTTATCATATTTTATACTCTTTAAGACATGACGAATGATAGCAATAACTTCACTACCTAATGCATACAAAAGAGAAGCCTCATTCTTGTGAGGTATGTGGTAAAGCATTCTCACAGAAAATCCACCTGAATCGACACTACCTAATGCATACAAAAGAGAAGCCTCATTCTTGTGAGGTATGTGGTAAAGCATACTCACGAAAGAGCCACCTGAATCGACACTACCTGACGCATACAAAAGATAAGTTTTAGTCTTATGAGGCGAGAAGCAAAACGTTTCGCGAGAAGAAGAATTTGAGCAGACATTCCCGAGTTCGAGAAAAATAGCATTTGGATGTTTGTAACAGATTTAGAGATAATTTTTTTTTATTATTTAGCTATGAAGATTAATCTGATTGACAATATTCTTAAATTTCCAAATTATTTTGCTGCTACAAATATCTTAAAAGCTTGGATTTTTATCATATTTTTATACTCTTAAGACATGACGAAATGATTGATATTTAAGATAAACTTTTTGAAATCTTTTAAATATGCCAGAAACTCTTTCAGAGGTCGTGTAAGTGAAGATCCTCAGTTTGGATCGTTTTTCTGCTGAAAATAAACACTATATGCGTGTGTGTGTGTGATCCGAAAGTTCCTCCTAGATGCTAGTTTAACTCGTTCGCGGAGAGTTGACTAATGTTATTATGTTATTTGTTAGGACACCTAAGCTGCTTGAATAGCATTTTGTGTACAAAAATGTGCGGCGTACTCCGCTTTGCGTTTTATCTTGTCGCGAACTTGGATACTCACAAAACGGGATATCACTCTTTGTTCCTGAATGTAGAGCGGAATGTGCTGCATTGTCCACGAACGTGTCAATAGTAAACTCTGAAAAGGTAGTGAAAGAATTTAAGAAACAATTTAAAAGAAGTTTTGTTTTGCTGAGATTATATTCGAAAGCTTGGAATCAACTACCTTTTGATTTGAGAGTACAAATTTGTCCAAGTTTGTCTTGTAGATTTAAAAAAAAATTTTAATGTTTTTCTCTGTATTTTCCATTAGAGTTTGTATTAGATTTTAGACTTAGATTTTTGTTATCTGTATATTTGGTTTTATACTTTGACTTCGGTTATTTGTATATTTGGTTTGTTTTCTATATATTTGGTTGGTAAATTAGACACTCATCATTAAAGTGAATTAAATACATATTATCCCGCAGATGATTTCTTTATCTCGTAGTTAATGACTAAAACATGTTAAATTTATAAATACAGTAAAAACTTTTTTAAAG
This sequence comes from Araneus ventricosus, assembly GCA_013235015.1. Classification (NCBI taxonomy): domain Eukaryota; kingdom Metazoa; phylum Arthropoda; class Arachnida; order Araneae; family Araneidae; genus Araneus; species Araneus ventricosus. The sequence continues at coordinate 33,471 of BGPR01012126.1, forward strand.
ATTAAACTTTCTATTACCGAACGGCGATATATCGTCTTTCGGAACACTTGCGAAAAGTGCTTACGACGATATATCGTTGCATATGCGATGGTGTCTTATTATTCGCATCGCGAGAGAACTCTAGCTCAAAATAAATCCATAAAACGCTATAAATAGTTTAATTTCTTTGCAAAAGAATTGAAAAAATTTTTTATGGACTTGTTACATTCCATGCTGGTTGGTACCGAGACTGCGCATACGCTAAAGCGATAGAATAGAAATTCGACACGTGTCAATTTCTTGAGACCGTGATCGCATGATTTATATATTTGTTAAAAACGGAATATCTTTAGAATTTCATTATACGCAAAAACTGTTTGAGAATTGATTTTTCTGTAATGTTTTATATTTGTGTCATTCGTATGATTTTCAACAAATATTGAGATCGATTTCAAATTAGGGATGATAGCATAAAAAAGTCAAGTGGTATGTAAAAAGTATTAATTGGAAACAACTGCACAGTTGGGAAACCATTTTCGAAACAAACATTTTAAGATGTACTGTCTGTCCACCACAAGAACTGTGGCCGCCAAAATGTTTAGTTTACGGCGGACGCTATACGAACAGGTTATCGTAGGAAGAATCCATTTCTAGTAGGTAGAAGTTCAGTCGAATGTGCCACATTGGCGCATTTAGCGCCAAATGGGCTATGTATGTTAACAGAAGAGACAAATGAATGATCAACTACTCTTTTTACCACCTAGAATAAAATAAAACTCCGACTTCGGTCGGATTCCTCCTATTCGAAATGGATCTTCCCTATCATAACCAGTTGCTATAGCATATTTACGGATCCTACTATGGTTTGGATTGAGGTCGCTAGTTTTGGTTTTTCCATGATACAATAGCTAAGGCAAAACCCGAAATCCAAAGCAAGCGGGCTTCTACGACATCATTCAGAAGCAATCGAAGTCACTTGACAATGAGAGCCAATGAAAAGCGACCTCAATCCAAACCATAGTAGGATCTGTAAATATGTGTTGCTATAGCGACCGCCGTAAACTAGACAGTTTGGCGGACACAATTCTCTTGGGTGACAGTTAGTACTAGTTACTTCTGAAAAACATTAGCAAACAAATTATATTGCTGCATGTTTCAAAATTAATAGCTATATGAAAATAGCTTGGGCAACGGATTGGATTTCGTACAATTTTGCAAACTACAGACATGTATGGTCTGCAACAATAATAATAAAGTTCTTAAAATATTTATTGATCCCCGCTGAAATTACTTCATTAAGTTATACGATATATGAATGGTAATTTTACTTCCTCTTGCATTAAGTTTAAAAAGGGAAAATATTGTAATCCTAAATCAGTTCGACCTCGAGATTTTAATAAATCTCCACAATTAGGATCTCTCTGTGAGATTCTAATTGTTAACATTTTTTAATCATTTCTGTCTGTTGCTCTGCAAGTCTGTGAACACGATGCCTTGAAATCACCGAGATAAGCTTGGTGTAGCATGGCCAAACATGGCTCTTGTGAACACGATATACTGAAAACACCAAGATAAGCTTGGCGCAGTCTGGCGAAACATGGCCCTTGTGCCAATAAAACCCAACAAACCAACTAAAAACACCTAGAACTAAACGGATGAAATTTGGTATGTGATATTTACATAAATATTGCAATTTCTTGTGTAATCTTGGACAAAATCCATTCAAGTTCTAGTTACATGAACGTCCTATTTTGAAGTAACAAGAGGTCGATTTTGGGACGGACCTCGTCATTTTTAACCGCGGTCACACGACGAGGAAGACACCCGAGCTGGCACCCCCTCTTCAAACTTCCGCACCGCACCAGCGGAAAAAAAATTTCCTGGTATGTTTATTTCTTTGTAGTTAGAAGCTTTTATGCATTCTGTTTTTTTTTGTGACCCGATACATGTTGTTCCAAAGAGGAAAAAAAATTCTTAGTTTGTTTATTTTTTTGTAATTAAACGCTTTTATGAATTTTTTGGTTGTTTTTGCGAAAAGATTATGTGGTGTTCCAAATGGGAAAGAAAAGAAAAGGAAAAATGCTTTTTGATTTTTATTTAATGGTATTATGGTAGCTTTTGTTGTACCTTTGTTTTTAGTTGATTTTTTGCTTTTGTAAGAAATTATTGTAATAACTTACTATATTTTTGTGTGATTTTTTTGTGTTATTTCATTTCTGTTACTTTGTTGCACCCGTTGGTGCTTTTGTGTTGGTTCGTTTTTCCTACATTGCTTTCCGCTGCCTATACGAAGTTTGATATTTTATACCTCCCAGATGGGAAGGTGTGTTATCTGTAAACTGTTTCATAAGTGATCAATCAAGGTTCTTTCTCATTGTCTTCCATCCCTGTAGACTCTAGGCTCTATGGGTGAGTCGGTGTACGTGGGTTGTGGGTACACACCAGCAGTAGTACGTTTGACTCCTCCAACGTATGATTTCACCTGCAACAGGCCCCATACACTTCGGCTCTTCAGTGAAATCGGGTTTAAGATCTGGAACCCTCCGGCACGAATCCGAGACCTTACCATTAGGCCATCGCGGCCATAAAAAAAAATCCGCGCCGAGTTTAAAGTATAGGAAATACCCAAAGAGAAACTGTTCTTATGTAGTCAAAAAAATCGATGAAAGACAGTCAATCAGTCGTTGATCTCCACCTTTTAGAGCTCCCCGAGTCCGAAAATGTCAGTTTTGGAATTATGCATGTCCATCCATGTACAAACGAATACGCAAAGAAATAGACGAATGAAATTCGGCACATGCTTTTGTCAACAAAATTATTGATTCGTATTAAATTTTAGAGAAAATCCATCAACTGGTTGACTGTCTATCGATTTGTCTATACGAGGATACGTCAACACGGTAACTGAAAGTATAGACAGTAAAACTTCGATTAACCGTCACTCGTATAACCGTCAGTTTCTCTTATCAGTCATCGGATAAAGTGTAAAGCTCGAGCCTCAAAGACACAGAAAGAGATGGAAAATTATTTTAGAGTGATATAATTACTTAGTATAACAATACATTTCTGTACATAACTACTCATTGTAGTTAATATGGATCGTTTTATAAAATGAAATGCAACATGTATGCATTATTCACTTTTAAAGGATATTAGTTTTCTTTTCGTCTCAAACCAGCAGTGAAATCACATTCCTGTACATATGTATTAAGACATTTCTGTAATCCGTCTGTCCTCCCGTTGGTAAGGTGTAAAAATACCCACACTGTCCCGGCCTACCCAAGAAGGGCGAAAACTACTACTTTAGATGGATTCGCCCATCGCAGAAAGAAACGGCATGCGATCGAGACGCTAGTTGCAGAATGCGTGAGAGAAAAGGATTGGACTTCGAATTAAGGTGATTAGATTCTATTCACAGAAGAAAGAAGTCGCACGCGTGTGATGTATGCGGAAGATGGTTTAATTACACCTCAATCCTAAAATTGCATTACCGATCTCATACCGGAGAAAAACCATTCCGGTGTGTATTTTGCGTGAAATCATTTTCTCAATAAAGCACATTTGATTGTTCATAGCCGAATTCATCATCAAAGAGAAACATACGTTTGCGAACTCTGCAACAATACGTTTCTTGAAAAATCGCATCTAGAATAGCATTTTAAGCTGCATAAAGCTGAAAGAAAATATAAAATAACCAAAAAGGTGTTGCCCAATGAAAATGATTCGAATCTTTATTGTGTTACTTCCACACAAGAAACTTCGAAAACTTTTAGTATTTCTAATAAAGGATTTTCCAAAAATTCCGGTTCAAATCGATCTGCTGAGTCGCATTCAGAAAAGAAGCCATATTTATGCAACGCATGTGGTAAAGCATATACATGGAACTACAATTTAAAACTTCATCATCGGGTTCATAAAGAGAGACCCTTTGCGTGTGATGCATGCGGAAAAGTATTTGCCCAGGTGAGCAAATTAAACAGTCACTTCTGCATACGCGACAAATAGAAGTTCCATGCTTTTCATAAATGAAGCAAACTTTTACTTTTTATGCTTCTGTTGTGAATTATCCTCTTTAAACTACTCGGGAAATATAAAAGTGATATTTCAGAGAAATCTCTCCAAGTAGTTCCAAAAATATTCTTCCAACATTCGTTTAGAAAACCGTTGTCCAATTTATAGTCAATGAGGGCTTGAAGTATGATATTTAAGGTAATATATTTTATACGGAATCTTTTATTTCAAAATGAATTTGTATTGCAGCTGGAGTGTGTATTCATCACGGAAGAAATTCTTTGAAGATATGAATTCTTATCACCAATACTATTGGTTTTATAAATATTATATATTTTAACATTTCAGCAAGCGCGCGTATGTAAAAGATAGTTATACCGTTCATTGTATTACATATTTATATCATTCTTTTATTAATTTAAATGCAGTTTTTATTTATATAATATGTGTTATGGAACTAATAAATACAGATTACATGAGAAAATGTTGCTTGGATTTTTGTGAAAAATACATGATAAATCGTGCATCGCATTACACATTTATAAGTATCTCCTACATATGCGCTAAGTAAGAATTATAAGATCTTTAAATTTGGATTGTTCTTATTTTTATGGTAAACTTGGTTGATGTTTCCTGTATTTAAACATTGTTAGCAAAATGTTAATTATGTTAATACATAAATAAATGTGTATTTGGCAAAGACTTTCATGAAATATGTCTTGATTCAATCCCTAGTAAAATGGCAAGAATATATTGCTCTTTTACCAATAGACATTTTTCTTAAAGCAATAAAAACTATTTTTGTATTATTGCTAATAAATCCCGATTTGAAGCATGCTTTAAGGTTGCTTTTAGACTTCGTTATTCGATGTCGTTTTGACTTCAATTGCAAGGCGTTGTTAAACACATACTCGGTGATATAATAAGATGATATTGATGGTGTTCTTTCAAAGAGATATAATGTGTAAAGTGTTAATATTTTTGTCAGATACATTAAATGTTATCTTTTTTTCTCTTTTGTAATGAATAAATTTTTGAATCGTTTGAGAAAAATAATTTTTTGTACACATGCAGCAACAAAAAATTTAACTAACAGTTTTGTATAATTCTTGTGTTTTGATATCTGTTTGATAATGCAGATAAAGATTTTTTCTCAAAGAAGCCTTCTTCTGTTAATTAATAACCACGAGAAAGTTTTCCGACAAGAGTAGTTTTTCTATATTTTAAAGGTATTTACAGCAATTTTTCATGTATTATGGATTAAAACCTAATTGTTTCCTTAACCTGGAAACATTAACAATTTTCGTATGCGCATTTTCAAACCATGTTTTTTTCCATTTTAATGATTGTTCGATCTTCGATAATGTTTATTTGATGAATTCAATATTCAGGCTCTTTCACAATAATACATTTCGAATAATGAAAGGATAGATTCATAATCAATCATTCTGGCGAATCTTAGAATTTACTGGTTATCTGTTTTAACACTTAAAATGCCCAGACATACCCAATTTTGTCTTCTAAAATATTGAGAATTATACTGAATCTCTATTGTTTTTGTCAATAAGATAAATATTAAATATTTTATGAAATTAATTAACAATATACAGGTGGCAGCCTGATTGGTGCTAAAAAAATAAAAACAAATTGATGTTTTAAACTTGGGGGTTGGTTCTTATTTGTTTTACTTGTACGCTTGAGGATCATATTTTATTCTACAATATTGGAGTCAATTCCTTACACGTATTTATTAGTTATTAAAATTTATCTGCGTTTGATGGTATAGAATTTTATGAAGGAACTTTTTTTCTGACATAAAAGCCCAGTGCTGTCAATTGGTAACAAACCGTTTTTTCGCCGTAAACAATACTTAAAATAATATAAAATTTTAAAAAAGCATTTTACCATGTTTTATTCAAGAAATAAAAGTCAAAAACATTTATAAACAATTTTAAAAAATTCGGGCTTTTAAGAGTTAAGAAATAAGTCGTTAAGTTTAAAGAATTAATGCTTAGTTCATTGGCTGGAAGTCAATTTACCATCCAACAAGAGCACATATGCAGGAGATACAGATATTGTGCATCGTATTATAAACTTTTATACATTTGAATTCAATTGCTATTTATATAATATTTGTTTAGTATCAAGCTAAAGAATACAGATGACATAAATAAAAGTTGATTTAATTTTCTAAAACAACTACAATATCACTCGTCATGGTATGACGGATGCAAATTGTCGTATGCATCGTAAAAAATATAGTGAACTTATTCATGATTGTAAAGCATTAAATTATAATAAAAAATAAATACATAATAATTTTGTGACAATAAAATCCTCAGCTTGTCAAACGTAAGTCAAAACTTAAAATTTCAAAGAATTCTTTCTCGAAATTCGAAATTGTAATCAAAACAAAGAACTTCTCCGCTTGTCAAATGTTGCCAAAAAATATTATCAAATTATATCACGATTACAATAAATAATCAGATGCATCGTGGCGTCCAATATCACGCGCATGATATACAACTGACGTGATTTACTACTTTCTGTTAAAAAGCGGAAATTAATTTGAAATATATGATTAAAATAATTTAAAATTTCTCGGCAACTGTTGATCATAGCGGGATACATTTTATATCAATCGATAGCAAATCTTATTTCACTATTTTAGAGCTATTAAATCTGAAATTAGAACAATTACTTTTTTAAATTTAAAATTACTGAAATTTAAGTGCTCTACCAATGAAATAATGCTGTTTAAAGTCTCGCAGTGCTATGGCGCGAATTTTATTGTTGGTGACGTCAGAGGGTTACCGGATCAGTGAGAGATTAATATGGATTATTATATTAGTAATATGATATGAATATGTAATACGATCCGCGATCTAAGTACCTCGTACATGCGTGCGACTGTTGGAAGGTTAATAACGTACTGATAGGCAGCATTGAAACAAACCGGCATCCATATACGGCTGCTTGAGAAAATATGTTTGGTATTCTGGTTTCAGCTGTTTGGATGATTCATTATAAAGTGCTGAGTGAGAAGAGCTTAACAAATTCATGCTTAATAGTTTGCGTTGTTAACCGTAACGGAGGTTTTCGTTCACTCTTACTGACCCTAAATTAGGAAGGAGGAAAATGACATAACAGTCCGAAGATCTTAGCCATTGAAGAACACTTATTCACAATTCTCAAGATGAAAGAATACATTTTGTCATAGAAGTATTTTATTTATAAGATACTTTATCTTCTATTAGTTTTACGGGTTTTTTTTGCTACATTTTAAAAATGAAGTTAAATGCGTGAAGATGTACACACCACGCATTTACTGTCTCGTCTGTTGTATTTTGCCATGAAAGCAAATCAGTAAAATTATTGCATACCAGATTTCGTATGTAATATCTTTAATTGAAATATTTCAGATAAAACATGACCTTCTCCTGATTCTAGGGTCCCGGTGGCAAAATCTCGGCTTCGGGGAGGGAGGGTATCAAGTTCGAAACCCGATTCCACGGAAGGTCCGCCGTGTATGGGGGCGTTTTGTAAGGTTAATCATACGCAGTGGCCAAACGTCCTAGCGCTGGTGTTGCATGGAATTTTGTAGAAGTGGGTACTAGCTCAGGTGTTGGCCACGTCATGTGACCGCTGCTCAAGAGTACGAGGTCCGCCAAAAATAGCCATCGTGTTGCTTCGCAACGGGATATTAATATAACTAAACTTTTACTTGCTCTTTGCACTGATGAAGCTAAAGTAGCATATTTTTATTAATCTGTAAATAGTTCCATTCCCTAAAATTCCTGATTTCCCTCCTTTTGTTTTGTCTTTTTGAATATAGATGGCGCCATGATTCTTGTGTTTCTTTAAAAAAATTTGTTGATTATTTATTTTAAAAGAAAGTTAGCGTGTGGTTATTATAACGTGAGGATATTTTTTCTCTATTCTGGGGATGGGGTAAGTTTATTTTTATGTTGGCTTATTAACATGGATGAATTATTAACAGCCAGATGCTTAATATTTTTTAAATCAATCTTTTTAGCGTTTTTATGTTTCTGTTTGGTTTTCCTTTTTCTTTTAAAATGCTTTTTGATGTATACATCTCCTTTGTCTTTTGTTGGGAAATTTCTTGCTAAGAGAAGCTATATTTGGCGCAATGGATGCTTCTTACAGAAACATTTCCCAAATATTTTGAATCCATTTCGAATATAGTCATTAGCCCTTGATAAAATGGACCAGAATGTATTCCTTGTTTCTTTAATTCGATTCCCACTGAGTTTTCTTAGTTTTTTGGCTTTCTTTGAATGATACTGATTTACATATTATTTTAGCATGGAAATGTTTGAAGGCTGGATACTAGCAGTAAACTGCGACATGCAAGATGCAAAAAACGCTCTAAAGGGAAGGCCTTTGAACCAAATTCGGCACGTAGTTACTTCTCCTAGAAGTGGGTGCTCACTAAAAATGTGATTTTCGAAATTTTAATTAGATTTTCAATTAAAAATGAATTAAATTTGAACATTTTTCTTCACCAACTTCGGAATAAATTACTGAAAAAAAACTGAATCTTATTCCAGTTTGCAATTCAAAAAACTCTATTTTATGTAATATCAATTTAATTTCTGTGCAGTTATTCTCTAATCTTATAAATTTTTAAAAATATTTTACAACAATAATTTTCAATGTTTTAGTCACTGCGTTTATCTGCACGAGCGTTGCGACGATATTAAATGTATTTTTTTGGAACTAATCGCTGCTCTGTAAACAAGAGTAAAGTTTCTAGAATAATATTAAAACAGACGAATCAAACCTAAAACATTATCATTACTCATAACATACACAGGCATCTGATTTTTTAAAAAACGTTACAACATTGAAGAATGATATTATGGTTGGGAATAATTTTAAACTTTTTCCGATCAGCAAGTTGAATTTCGTCGTTTAACAAGCAACACCGCCAAGAAGGTTTAGCTATATTAACGTCCAGTTTTGAAGTAACACTAGGACTGTTTTGGGATGGTTCTCTTTATTTTGAACCGAAGTCAGATGACGAGGACGATACATGAGCTGGCACGCCTTCTCCAAACTTCCGCACCACACCAGTGGGAGGACGTTTGACCCCTATGTATGATTTAAAGTGCATTAGGCCTCATACACGGCGGATCTTCAGTAAAATCGGATTTCGAACTTTGAACCCTCCGGCCCAGAAGCCGAGTCATTGCCAATAGACCACCGTGGTCACCCAAGGTTTGAAGTAACGTGAAGGATATTTCGGGACGTACCTCGTAATTTTGAACCTTGGTCAGGTGACGAGCATGATAATTGAACCGATAATGGATCTCAAAATTTCCCCGTCACACCATCGGAAGGACACTTAATCTATATAGATTTAACCCTCTCACACCGAGCGAGGCGGTCTAAACATTTCCCCTTAACAGCGACGAAGGCAATGGGCTTCTTTTGAGGGGAGGTGAGGGTCTGGTGGGGTAAATGACCACCCAGTTTCGGAGAGTCCAATTGATATTGCTTCCTCCTCGTCGCTTAACAAGCAAGCGATGCTTTTCCTCCTAAAAACTCCCAGGATTAAAGGGGCTAGAAGAAAAGAATCGCCTCGGGATTAAAGTGTTAACATGCACCGGAGGCTGTTCGGTGGAATCGGTGTTCGAACCAGGAACATTCCGCCCAGAAGCCAAGACTTGACCACAATGCCCCGTGGAACTCTAGCCCTATATGACGCACCATTACTTTCAGCGCACCATAATAAAATTTGGTTTTTGTGCCTTAACGTAATGAAACCAACAAACCAATCTTTACATATCTGTTACAAGATATGGTAATTCTGAATTCATGTACACCTTACATAAAAAAAAGACACCTAAATGAGACACATTTCTTCTAATTTTACGTTTTCAATTTTTAATGTTCAATTGAAGCGACATTTTTGAAATGAAACTTTAACTAGAGTAGAAATTAACTCGCCATAAAAATCAAAAGTAACTGACACTAATGAAAGCTAATGATTTCATAATCCAAGAAAGGCAGATATTCATTGCGTTATCGAATAAAAAGAACTCGATTACTTATTCCGACACGGATTTCTTAATTTTGAGGCATAATGAGGTGACGAGGAAGATAGGTGAGCATACATTCATTTAAGAATATTCCGTATCGTAGCACTGAAAGAAAGTTTATCCTACGATACATATAATCCACTCTAGACAGCCACAACCAGCATATGTCTGATGGAATCGGGTTCTAAATAAAGCCAATATTATTCTTCGAAAGAATGCATTTCTCCACGTAAACAAAAGAGATCACCTGATTTCAACTCTTCTAAGACATTATTGAGCGATCATTTGCTCCTTTCTCTTTACGAGGTGTTGACTCAAGGTTCAAATAAGAAGAAATATTTCCGGAAAATATTTTTACACAAAAATTTGTAACTTGCTGCATTCTACCATAAGAATTATTGTTTAAAGTTCAATTCTGGCAATAATCATACTACGATGCGCATGCGTCGACCACTGTCTGTCAAAGATGTATACGCCCACATGAATTACAGATGATCAGTAGAACAAAATGCATGCAGCTGTTCTCCAGAATATTGGAGTGGTTTAAGTTTGCTTATGTATCATATAATTGACTTTATAGTTACTAATTCTTCGAAATATTTAAAATCGGTACTGTCTGAAATACAATGCCTTGTGCGAGAGTATAAAGAATTATCTCGATTTCATTAAAGGAAGCTCTGTATATTGAGGAAACATATCTCAAGTTAGTGACGTTTGCATGAAAACATTTAAATCATCACTTTACTTGAAAAGGCAGAACACAAATCAAACAGGCGAAGGACCTCCTCGTAGTGAAATATATGAAAAGCCTTTCATCCAAAAGGGTGACTTATATGTTCATTATCGTAGTCATACGAAAGAAATGGCTTATTCATGTGAGGTATGTGGTAAAACGTTTACCTCCAAGTCAAACTTTGTAACGCATGAAAAATGCCACAGAAATGAAAGGAACTATGTGTGTGAAATTTGCAAAAAAGCATTTATTCGAAAACATCATTTAGATGCACATCATCTGATTCACACTCAAGAGAAACCGCACGTCTGTGATATTTGCAATAGAGCATTTTCGCAGATGATCACTTTAACCTATCACTACAGATTTCATACGCAGTAGAAACCATTTTCATGTGATGTCTGCGGTAAAGCATTTTCGCAGAAGAACACTTTAACCGATCACTACAGAGTTCATACGAAGGAGAGACCATATTCATGTGATTTGTGCGGTAAAGCATTTTCTAGAAAGAGCTTCTTAACTGTCCATTACCGAGTTCATACAAAGGAGAGACCACATTCGTGTGATGTATGCGGGATAGCATACTCACAAAAGAGTCACCTGAATCGACACTACCTGACGCATACAAAACAGAAACCTCATTCTTGTGAGGTATGTCATAAAGCATACTCACAAAAGATACACCTGAATCGGCACTACCTAACGCATACAAAAGATAAGTGTTAGTCTCATGAGGCGAGTAGCAAAACGTTTTCCGAGAAGAATTTGATCAGACATTCCCGAGTTCGAGAAAAATAGAGGTGGGATGTTTGAAGCAGATTTAGATAATTTTTTTTTATTTTTCAGCTATGAAGATTAATCTGATTGACAATATTCTAAAATTTCCAAATTAGTTTACTTCTACAAATATATTAGCAGCTTGGAGTTTTATCACATTTTTATATTCTTAAGACACGACGAAGTGATTGATATTTGAGATAAACTTTTTGGTTCAAATCTTCTTCAATGAACGACAAGTTGCATTTACCTCTTTTAAATATGCTAGAAATTCTTTCCGAGGTCGTGTAAGTGAAGATCCGCAGTTTGGATCGGTTTTCAGCAGAAAATAAACACTGTACGCGTGATCCGGAAGTTCTTCCTAGATGCTAATGTTTAACTCGTTCCCAGACACTTGACTATGGTTATTATTTTATTCGTTAGGACACCTAAGCTGCTGGAATAGCATTTCGTGTACAAAAATGTGCGGCGTACTCCGCTTTGCGTTTTAGCTTGTCGCGAACTTGGACGGGATATCACGCTTTCTTCCAGAAAGTAGAGCGGTATGCGCTACATTGTCCACGAACGTGTTAATAGTGATTGAATTGAAGAAATAATGTAAAAGAAGTTTTGTTTTCCTGAGATATTATTCGAAAACTTGGAATAGACTGCCTTTTGATTTTAGAGTACAAATTTGTCCAGATTTGCCTTATAGACTTAAAAATTTTTTAATGTATTTCTCTGTATTTTCCATTAGAGTTTGTATTAGATTTTAGACTTAGATTTTTGTTATCTTTATATTTGGTTGGTAAATTAGACACGCATCATTAAAGTGAAATAAAGTAAATACGTATTACCCCCAGATGATTTCTTTATCTCGTAGTTAATGACTGAAACATGTTTATAAATACAGTAAATCCTTTTTTTAAAAGCCCAAGCCTTCTATTTTCGAACGCCGATACACCGTCTTTCGCAACACTTGCGAAAAGTGACTAAGACCTTATATCGTTGCGTATGCGATGTTGTCTTATTATTCGCATCGCGAGAGAACTCTAGCTCAGAATAAATTTTTAAA
>BGPR01012127.1:0-34701 GCA_013235015.1 Araneus ventricosus
TTTATTCCTTTTGCACTTTTTACATTTTGAACTTTATTGCGATGTAACTTTACTTAGGATCAAAATTTCTTTTTACTATATATTATTAATATATAGGTAGTCCAAATATTGTAGATACATAAATTTAAATTAATTTAACCATTTTATATTTGAGGTGTGTAAATTATGTGTTTCATTGATTGCATTACTTAGGAAATTTTAATGACTTTAATATATATAGAAAAGTAGCAGTAGTCTGAGATAAATAACAAATATTACTGTTGATATATTTTATTATTAAATATCTTCAAAATTGTTTCTGTTGAATACAGTATATCTAAGTATTTAAATTAGCATTCTGTTTATTCAAAAACAGAAGTAGTACAGATACAAGATTAATATTCCTTTAAATTTTCTTACCAATTTTCCCATCAATTGTTTCATTCATTTTTTCTACTTTTTGGTCTTCAATTTCTTTAATCTTATTAAAAATATTATGGACTTGCAATCAATTTTTCTGAATGCTACTATAACAAGTGGTGATATTCATTAAAATCAAAATTTAAATTAGTGCATTAACTGTTAATTAAGTCATGCAAATATTATAGTAGTGTATTATCATCAGTATTGAATTTTAAAACTCTTTGTGTATTAAGAAGTGTGTGAAAAAAATCAGTTACCAATTTTTATCATTACAAGCATGAAAAAGTAAATATTAATTAAAATCGCTTTAAAAATAAATGGAATATTTTCTTATTTTTTAAATTATTGTTTAAAACATTATTGTTGAATACATTTACATATTTCCTTTTATATTAATTGCAATCTATTATGTTTTTAGGAATTTTCTTCCTGCAGAAAGTTGACGAGTGGAAAAAATTGCCAGGATGATGAAGCATATACCCTCATCGACTTCAGCTCTTTCAATAAAAATTAAATATTTGAAATTTAAATTCTGAAGACTGTGTAGAAGGATGTGTACAAGATGATGTGGACAGATTAAATTCAGTTACCTTAAATAGTGTTTCGGATAATGTAATATGTTACATTTCAGAATATTTTGCAAAAAACTATTTGTCATCTGATGCATGTATCGAATGTCAAACATTGATTGTAGATTAAGATAAAATCTTAGATAATCATACAGTTCTTTGGATTTTAAAGAATATGATGATTGTAAATCTGGGTTAAAATGGCCAGAAAAAGATATATTTCAGTACTTTGTGAATTCACATAAATGTTTTTTTGTCTAATTTCAACTTATTTTACGAAAAAGATGGCATAAGGAAAAATATTCGAGGCAGTTTTACGCAAAGTAAATATAGACTTTTATGATAGTCCCATAAAACACAAATTAAGCTCAAGTTTTTTTATTTCTTCTTTCATTTCTATGATGATAAAACATAAAGTAAAAATGATGAACAAAGATTTGAAACCCAATTTCAGTTACAAAAAGGTGAAATATTTTTAGCATTCTTTAAAATTTTTTTGATGTTTTTCTTATATTTTAGCTGACATATGTATTGGAAAAATTTGTCTAAGCTGTTTAATCAAAAACCCTATGCTGAGTAGAATGAGCGAAGTGTGTCGGGAGTTTAAACTCCTGGTAGGGACACCCTAGGTGTGAAGGCCATTCCATCATGCTCAGGTTTTGAGGTTTAATAGAAATGTTATCTATTCGTAATATTTTGTTACTTATTATGTTTGCTCAACAAAATAGTATGCTTTATTTTGAGTCTTTGACATTTATTATAGCATCTTGGTGCAAAACTAAATAGCATTATTCATTTCTTTCTGAGGGTTACAAAAATTGATAAATATTAACTTTACAAATGGATTTTCTGTATTAAAATTAAATTCTTTAAATTTTTATATCTTTAATAAGAATGATTGTGAAATTAAGAAAAATTAATTTATTCTTTGAATATATTCTAAAAAAGATAGTATAATATTAACTTAATCAGCAAAAAATAATTTCCTGGAAAATTATATGATTGGCAAGAACTTTTCGTGAAAAAGAAAAAATATAATTTATTTGAAAAATAATTAATATTTGTTAAGCTATATATCCACATGTTTTAAATTATTGATATTCTACAATGATGTCAATTGTTTTCTGTTTATTTTGAAACAAAATATAAATTATTTGTTTAAAAAATACTTTATACTTCTTAAATTATATATCCCTATGTAATTACTTTATAATTCTTAAATTATAATTATTTATATATGAATACTTAATGTTTTAAATTATTGTTACTCTACAAAGAAAAAAGATTCGAATTAGTGAGAAAATTGTTATTTTAAAATTACTAACAAGATATCAAAAGAAATCGGCTACTTGTAAATTAAGTATTCGTTCAAAAGTTAGTTAAAAACGCTATAATAAAAACACGCGTTGTTTTAATACTATAGGGATTGAAATAACTAAATATTGATTACATCGTTGTCATGGCGAAGGGAAAGCAGCTCGTGTCACCTCTCTGTGGGTGACGTAGACTGGTTAATTCTATAGCCTACCACAGGTGGCGTACTGTCGAAATGAGCTGCCATTAGCGTCTGCGGGAGTGAGACCTCTGATACTCCTTCTCTGTGATCTGCTTAATATCCTTTTTAAAATCTTCTAAAATATTCAGCGATAAAATTCAATTTTGTTTCCTATATGGTTAACGAAGCTCAACATGCAAGCGAGCGCGAATCCGTCTGCATGGGCCAACCCACCTGGAAATACCGACATATTTCAGACCGCCGAAGATTCACTTGTTAAATGGGATCTTTTCTTTTTCATTCTTAGGGACAGCGCGAACGCAGTCCCAGCTACCAAAAATTGTGCACCCCAAGCAACCGCGATTTGCGGATGTGGCGAACGTCAACCCTCCGAGGTGCAATGGAAGGTCTCTGCTCGGGGGAGCCTCCTCCTTGATCAAGGCATCCCCAGTGCCAGGTAAGTATGAAAAATTAGGCGATCTCATTACTTTATATTAAAATCATTTTAAAAGAAAAAGTGGTGTAATTTTTCTGGTCAGTTGATAAATTATTCAGGTAGTGCTCTAACAAGTGAGATGAATCTCCGGAAATTTGAAATTTTTTCTGTTTACTTTGGCGTCAAATAAAAGTCAAGAATAATTATCCACACGTTTGGGCTATCATATGCATCCTGTCTGCAAATTCAAAGACAATTCCTTTTATTGAAAAGCAAGTATAACTTCTGCGTATTCCTCATAACTGCACATAGATGGCGCTGAAATCCAAGTTTTCAAATCCTCCAATAATACTTGCGGAGATCAGGCCGCTGAAACGACATTTTCTTATCAAAAGTGGTTTGTGTACATTATTAACAGTACTAGGGACTTCTGCACGACCTTTGCTCCATCAGTACTAGAAGTAAAATACGATTTTCGAATTAAAAGATAGTTTTCAGATTACGTCTCTATTTTAATGGAACTGGCAATGGCATGAATGCTTGCGTAGGGAACATAGTTACAGATATGGATGAATTTTCTGTTTCGTTTATTTGGAGCCCATGACCGATTTCCGATGTAATGTTTCGCAATCAAAATTTAAGCAATTATTTTGAAGATTTTAATCTAAGTTTCAAGTGGAGTCTTTTTTGACGTAGACTTATGTCTCTCCATAGTGGTCTAATGGTGTGTCGAGAAAGAAAAAAATTATGACGCTTCTCGCCCTCAAGTTAAACGCTTATAGCTCCGCAACGAAATAACATAAAGAGTTGGTTTTAGTTTCATTTAACAGAGAAAGATGGACATTGAAGATTGCAAAAAGAATTTTAAGATTTGGAATTATGGTTTAGTCACAGTCGAGTTGCAAAGTTGGTGAAAATCACGAATAATTTTACATAGATAGAGTCACATAGTAACACTATAGAGTTAATAGTCACATAGACCTACTTTCATCACAGAAAGTCACAGTTGAGTAAGGTAAGTAAGTCTACGCCCGTCAATCCCAGCGGCCGTTTCGCAGAGACAGCCTACAATCGAAATTTTTCTATTGTTATGACATGAAGATACTTTGAAAATATAAGATCTGCTGCTTCTGTTCTTGTAGCATTAAATGTTTATTTAAAACAAGAGCATCATCCTACGGAATGGTTGCCATATTTCTGCGTTATCACTATTTCAGACAACTCATAAAATTTGTTGAGAGGTTGAAAAAATTAATCAAGCAATTCAGCTAATCACAGTCGTTTCAGTTAGAGAATTTGATCATTTATTTTTATCATGAAATCTCCTCTGATTTTAATTTCAAAACAAATAGCCATCGTTTATTTTTCGAACTTTTGATTTCTTTTTATTATTTCATTTGAAAAGCAATTGCGATTTTATATTTTATTGGTTATCTTCGCTACATTATTAACTCCTGATTATTTTTTTATTTGTTTTCATGTATTTTGGGGACAAAATTTTTAAATACGTTTTCACCCACAATGAATATATATATCTGAAATTTCTTTAGGAGACATTTTTATCTTGTTAAGAAAAAACCTTTTTGCACTAAAGGAAAAAAGAAAAATGTTAAATTATAAAGAACCTCTAGATTTTCTGAAAGGAAAAGTTTAGCCAGTTTAAGTGTATAGCAATAATGCTGCATAATTCTGCATTTTAACATGCAAATTTAAGGTGAAATGGGTTGACATTATAATTTGGACACTTTAAAATTTTCATATTTTTCCGAATATCTTCCGAAAATCTTCAGGGATTTTCTTAGAATTTCGAACATGTAAGTATTAGCCTTGAACTCACATTTTACAATGAAGATTCAGTCACGAGAGGATTGAGGGGACCGTTTACAAATTGAAGAAGACGGATGTTATTTTGGCCCACTCGGCTTCACAGAAAGCTGATAATGAGTTGCAACTTTCAATAATGAAAACGACGTACATGATATTTACATACATTTTTGTAAATTTTGAATAAATACTCGGGAAGATACAAAAGTTTTCTTAAAATCCCAAAATTTTCCTCATGTTTTTTGCTATACCTTGCAGAGTTTTCATTATATTGTACGAAACTTACAGAATGCTTGACAATATGCAAAAGAAGCATTGCATAAATTTGAATTAAAACATTTGAATATTACGGGAAATATGAGCATTCGTAGTAAATAATTTTTTACTGCGCATGTGCGAAATGTAGCGTAAATTTTGTCTCATGACTTCAGAGCCAGATATATATGACAACTTATATAAAAATTCCAATTCAATACCATTTGTATTGAGAAAGATATCGGCATTGCAGCTTGGTGAAGTTCGGTACACTCTATGAGAAACTAAATAATGAGGGGTTTTCCACAAATTGATATTCATGAAACTTGAAACTTCGAATAGTAATCGTCGAACTGTAATTTAAATTATGTATTGAAGTTGTAAGTATACATGAGTATTCAGGATATTCAATTTTCAAGAAATTCAATATTACTATTCGAAGATTCAAGTTTCAAAGATATCAATTTGTGGAAAAACCCTCAGCATTTAGCTTCCCATAGAGTGTACTGAAATTCACCAAGTTGCAATGCCGATATCTTTCTTAATACTAATGGCATTGAACTGGAATTTTTATATAATTCCCTATATACTGGTTTGACTTTAAGAAGAGAAAAAATTGCGCTATATATCGCGCGATGCCTGCAGTAAAAAATATTTACCACAAATGCTCATATTTCCTGTCATAGTCAAGGACATTTATTTAAATTTTAAACAATGCTTCTTTTAAATGTTGTCAAAGTATTCTGTGGTTTTACAATTTTAATGGAAAACTCTGCATGTTATAAGCGAAAAACATGAGGGAAATTTTGGGATTTTAAGAAAATTCGTCTTGTGAATAACTTATATTAGAAATATATATACAACTATATTTCAAAAGTACCACCCTGATGTTTCGATTCTTACATTAGTTTTTGATGATGAGGACATGGAAATAGAAAGTGATTAGGAGAAAGCTAGATAACAATTTCTACTTGACATTGTTTTATTAATTAAAAAGTAAAAACAATTCCTAAAAATAACATAACATAATTTTTTCATTTAATATTAGGCTATTTTAATCTCCCCGATAATACCATAAATCAAACTGAAAGATGCCCAAGGGAACGATATGAAAGCCTTCAATTGAAATGCCAATGCCAAGAAAGGTAGATTAGACTTACAAGATTACAAGTGGTGAAAGATATGATTATGACAAGAAGTTAAAAAAAGTCAGCTGAATAATCATGTTCAGCAGATCTGTGGAAAGAAATTTCTGAATATCTAGTTAGCCATAAGCAGCTAAAGAATCTCAATTTAAAAAACAATAATCGATTTTAAGACCACATCCAATACCAGATGGATATTTCGCAATTATTATTTATTTATTTATTTTTGTAACTGTGATAGAAAGAGATTTTCGTTGTCGAATAATTAAATATGTGAAGATTACTGGAGCTTTCGAAATTTCCGATTCTGGTGAATTTTAAGACTCTTTAAAATATGTTTTTTCAGTTATAATGAATAAATATGTATGTTAATACAGTAAAACCTGTATAAGGATATTGTAGGGAACTAGAAAATGTATTGTTATAGACAGATTATCGTTATAGACATAAACATTTTGAGGATTTGAGCATCCAATGTTGTTTATTTTTGCGTGTGCATGTATTTATCTACTATCATATTTTATTGATCCATCCTACAAATAAATAGTTGATATAAAATTGCATTTTATAAGCATATAAAATATACAATTTTATGTATTAAATTAAAATATTATATCTAAGCTTTTTTCAAGAACTTCGAAATGAAAATTTAGTTGAAATCTTTTTCAGCATCGTCATTTACGTTACCTTTGGATCGTTTTTGTTTGTTATGCATTTTACTTTTTTTCCCACGGCTTCGTCAAGGCCTTTTCTTCATTTCAAAATTAGCTATCGTCAACTGAAGAATCTTATATTTTCAGTCAATGTTTTCATTCCGCGCCATCCTAAATTCACGGTGTTAATACATCAAGAGCTAATTTCAAGACACAATTTGCTAAATGCGAATGAACAGGTTTATGCCCATCAAGAGTCAGAGATAAAAAAAATATGTGCACATTCCAGTCACTAGCCTCCGGATCTCCCTGCTACAAAAGCCTGAGGTTCCTAGCCCACACCCTTCTTCCTCCAATTCCCATATTATACAACATTCTAGACCATAAGGTGAGTGTAAAAACATACAGGTCGGTCTAAAAAGTTATTACCGTTGTAGGCAGGTTAAAAATACATTGTGTAAATAGGAATTCCACTGGTACCAAAGAAAATATCGTTATATGCAGGTTTAATGTTATAGACAGTATCGTTATAGGCAGGTTTAATGTTATAGACGGTATCGTTTTAGACAGGTTTAATGTTATAGACGGTATCGTTATAGACAGGTTTAATGTTATAGACAGTATCGTTACAGGCAGGTTTCACTGTAATACGTGTAGTCTCTTAATACCGCTTTCTGTAAATTTATTTGCGTGACTTATGATATTACACCGGAGCTGAACTGGTTAATCTGATTTTATTTTTGCCTAGTGCTTAAATTTAAACGCTGCTTAATTTTCTTTGCGATTGAAACCCAAATAGACCAATAGAATATTATGAATTTTAATAATGTTCTTTCACAGATGTTGAAAATATTATGATGCAATATTATTTATTTTGAACGATAATTATTTGGCATTGACAGCACATCGCTTCATTACTAGTGAAATAACCAGTTATAAATACCTGGGAAAAACTGATTTGAAATAATTCAACTTACATTAAAGTAAGTTTTAAAAAAATTGAAAATATTTCATTATTGTTATTTAGGTAAAATTTTGTGATATTGGGTTTACATTTTAACATAGGAATTTTGTATAACGATGCATTTAAAATCAGATACTTGCCTAATTTTTAGTATACTATTACAATCTGAAAAGCTTTCTTTTCAAAATATTGTTGAGTTTGGAATTAAAACATCATCCTCCATATTTCTTATAATGTGACTTTTAAACTTATATCAATGAAAGATAATAGGATGAAAGTATTTACTTGAGGTTTTCTGATACGGAACCTCTGTTGAAGCATTTTGAAATTTGAACGAAATTTGAATTGAAAAATATTGAATAAAAATAAAATGAAATTATTGCATAATAACATTTAGTTGAAAGATCATCAATGTCAACTTTATTTATAAAAAGCTCTATATGAACCATATGTATGCACAATAATTACACATGTATTATAAAGCCATATACTGTAGCAATGTATATATAGCCGTTTTATTAATTACAAAATTAACTGTATAAATTACTTATCCTGGCACATTATTTACGGATTAGTCTTACGAAAATAAAATAGTCTATGTAAATACTCTAATATAATTCTACACCCATTTATGTCCAAATAATATGCACAGAAATAATTATCCATCCTCAACTAAGGCCGCAATGCCTAATGGTAAGGTTTCGGCTTCGGGGCCGGAAGGTTCCAGGCCCAATCATTCAATACCCAGGACAGCAGACTCAACCTTAATGTTTTAGAATATCCAGGTCAACCAAGTTCGAAACTCGTTCCACTGAAGATTAAACGTCCTTCCGTTGGTGTGGGGATGACAGCCGACTCCACCTTAAGGTTTTAGAGTATCCAGATCCAATCAAGTTAGAATCTCTTTCCACTGAAGATTCGTCGTGTATTGGTCCTGTTGTAAGCTAAATCATACGTACAGAGTTAAACGTCCTTCCGTTGGTGTGGGGCCGACAGCCGACTCCACCTTAATGTTTTAGAATATCCAGGTCCAATCAAGTTCGAAACTCGTTCTACTGAAGATTTGTCGTTGATTGGTCCTGTTGCAAGCTAAACCATACGTACAGGGTTAAACGTCCTTCCGTTGGTGTGGGGCCGACAGCGGATGACAGCCGACCTTCCACCTTAAGTGTTTTAGAATATCCAGAGTCCAACGTTCAGAAATCCTGCCCTTCACTGAGACTTATGGGTCGATTGGTCCTTGCAACACTAAATCATACGTACAGGTAAACGTCCTTCCGTTGGTGTTGGGGACGACAGCCGACTCCACTAAAGGTTAGAGCTCCAGATCCAATCCCAAGTTCAGCTCGCACACGAAGATGTCGCTAGGATTGGTCCTGTGCGCTAAATGCTGCTTTGGGTTCATACCTTCCGTTGGTGTGGCAGCCGACTCCTAATGGTGTTTGGAGGTATCAAACCAATCAGTTCGAAATCTTTCCACTGGAAAGATTTGTCGAGAATTGGTCCTGTTGCAAGCTAAATCATACGTACAGGGTCAAACGTCCCCCCCGCTAGTGTGGCGCGGAAGTTTGGGGAAGAGGAATGTCAGCTGAGGTGCCATCTTCGTCTTCTGACCAAGATTCAAAATTTCGAGGTCCGTCCCAAAATAGACTTCGTGTTGCTTCAGAACGAAACGTTAATATAAATAAACTCCAGCATCAACTGGAAAACAATATATACATAAATTGGAATGTTAAAGAGTATAAACATCTAATTATTGATAAATCGAAAACATAAAAATACTTATATCAAAATCTTTTAAGCTACCAGATATTAATTTTGAAATCTAATAAATTAGATTTCATTTTTACAGTTGAATTTCATGCAAACTCAGTGGCGTCGCTGCAACCATTGCCTCCTGGTCCGAAATTGCAACAAGCAGCACTTTCTTTATAAGTTACACAGATCACATGAACATCAAAATGAAAAAAATAAATGGAAGGAAAAAATAAATCAAGGGAAAAATCAAAAAGGAAAAAAGTTAAACTTTCAGAAACTGAGATGAGAAGCGGATCATATGGTTTTTTCAAATACTAGAAGTCCACGATTTACAGAACTACTAGTTTTGCATCCTCAATAAGATGATCTGACATTATTTTGAATTCTTGGAATTTGTCACAGCATCTTGTTGCTAGATCAAATGCAAATCTTTTATTTGCTGTTAAGGTATCCGACTTGTTTAAAATCGTCGTTTTTGATGGAATTATCAAAATAATTTTTATGACTTAATTTTGTAGCCTGTTTAACCCGCTTTCTAAAACTGTCTCACTTTTTACTCTACGTGAATTACAAATGGAGTTACAGCTGTTTTATTACCGAACTGTAAGCATTATTTGATGTTGCATGAAAACTTTAAATGTGTTTTCTGAGAAATGATATTTTTTAGGAAGACTGTCAACCGCAACAATGATTTCTCAAAAGGTTATTGAAGTATTGATATGAAATTTTCTAAGATTGTTTTTTGTAATATACTTGATGTTCTCCTCTAAAAACTAAGGTCAATTTTAAAATCAAGTATTATTTTTAAGTGCTTAAATATAAACGAAAAGCATTTTTTATGAAAAATTACCAGTTTAGTAATTATGTTCAGCTGTATCTCAAAACTATTTTGAAGTACAAGAAATATTTTAGAGTATAACACAGATAACTGTCATAAAAATGTACTTCTACAAGGATTTATGTATATTTTGAATATGATTTTGTCTCTGGCTGTTAGCGTAAGGCAAATATTTTAGTAATTTTTATTCAAATTTCTCAGTTTTTTTAAAATATTATTTTGAAAGCCTAATTTTACAATATTTTCATAGTTTTAAAACATATGCAGATGAAAAATAACATTAAAAAATATATAAGTTATTTTTCAAAAAAATGTCTCCGAACACAGTCGGATACCTTAAGGTAGAAATAATTCAGGAAAACTAATTAATTTCACAAATGATTTTGTTCTTTAGTGCTTACATTCTTTCAATTAACTTTAATTTTTGATTTTTGAATAAGAGTGAATGCAAATTAATAAAAAAATTAATTTATTAAACTCCAACAGTAAATTGAAAATTAAATTATTGTTAAAGTTTTTAAAAAAATTCTGAAAGAAATTATATGAAATTAACTGTCTCATCAAAAATTAATTTCCTGTGGAATTACAAAAATTATATGGTCGGTAAAAAAAAAGAGTAAATGTGAATAATAAAATGTTCAAACAAATTGTGTGAGTAATAAAAAATTATATGAAAAATACTTTATACTTCTTAAATTATATTCACAGGCTTTAAGTTATTTGGTTCATTAAAAACACGCGAACAATTTTTTTTTCCGAATTTAATTTTCATTTTTCAATTAAAGAAAAATAAACTTGGTGAGAAAAATCTTATTTCGGAATTATATAGTTCAGATTCTGCGTAGTAGTCTCAGCAGAAACAATAGACTAGAAATATGTAATAGACATTTAAATAAATAATTCAACAGATTTCTTTCGATTTAAATTCATTTGATTCAGCATACGCAAAAGAACAGCAAGTAGTTAAGGGGACATACGACTCTTAAACCTCTAAAAAGTGCGGGGAATCTGTCAAATTCGATACATTATATCTCTGAAACAATTTTTCTCACATGCTCACTTTTTTTTCTGGAAAAATATCTGTTCTTTATCTTATAGTGCACACATTTTCAAGCCTTTATATTGGTATGTATTTTTTTGAGGGAGTAATAAATATGGGTACTATTATTGGAGAAAAATGAGATAGTCACCTTGCGCGCATGTTTACGGATAAAATATTTGTCTAAACACAATATGTTGGGTATCTAAGTAATCCAAACAGTCTGTTTAAGAAACTGAACCTCAATTTATTAACATTTAAATTCAATTTCTATTTTATAATTCCAATTCAAATAAAAATGTTAAAAATTGTTGAAATTTCAACTTTCTCTCCTCCCTCGTCCCCAAAAAAACTTCTTTGGAGAAAATATGTACAAAATTGTGGTTCAATTTGTAGAACACAGCACAAGATATATTCGGTAAAAATTCTATGCAAAAATATTCAATAGTTCTTGAGATATCGTGCTCGGGATATAAAAAAACACATTTTGAGATATAGCGCTTTAAAGATATAGCCATATTCAATGTTTACGTTGAATAGCTGATATATTTTTCTTTATGACTTTCATAATTATGGGGATTTCTTAACGCGGATTGTTTTAAATTGTTCAGAAAAGACAGAGGAATGATATATATTTTTTTTGTAAAATCGAAAATTATCGAGGTTTAACAGTCGTATGCCCCCTTAAGCGAAGAAACTCCACCTTTCTGGATATTGTTCAGGAAATGAATATATCGAGGGGCCAATACTACAGATTGATGAAAAATGGTTAACTGCACAGAAGTGTACTATTATGCTCCAGTTGCAACCGGATTGCTTGATATAAACGAGCCCAATGCGCTGCATAAAAAGAAGCATAAAGTTTTTACTCCTCTCATTGTATAGTCGACGCCAGCTATTTCCAAGCGTAAAGACACTCAAAACTCTCAAGGGTTCCTTGAATTGGTTCGACATTAAAAGTGCACCCATCCCGTACTGATATTCAAATGTACAGTCGCGGAAAAAAAAGGATCCACCCAGCATTATTCCGCTGCTAATCATTTTATCTTAAAACAAATGGTACCTATTTTCAGGAAAAAAGGTCTACTAATAGATTCCGTGTCTCAAAGATCAAAAGTCGTCTACAAATTTATGATTGCACTTACTTCAAAATTCTCAATGGCAATAACCCTTTTATGACGCCATAAATAAATTTCTCATGAAAAAATACCTCCGGATATTAATTTTGGTTAATATGTCATTAATAGATTGGAAGATATTTGACATTTTGTGTTCTCGACATAAAGGGGGTCGTCTCCACATTTACTCACTGAAGTTCTCTGCTCGCGTTTAAATGTCGGTAGTTTGGTAATTTGGTTTAAGCAACAATGGACCTTATGCATGTGACGTCACATCCTCCGACACGTGACCTGCCGGCGGCAGCCATTGGTCAGTCTTAAACAGCTGACTCAGAACTGCTTTTATTTCTGAGTCACTTATAGGCCGAGCGTTTTGTTTATTCCTCCACAGCTGTTTTTCTATACTCTCGAATCCAAACGGTGCATAAGGTCCATTGAGACCGAGCACTAGTGCTTAGCACTGGTACAAATGAGCAAAAACCCATCTTGTGATTAAAAATGAATCCAGACGCGATTTCAAGAATCTGCAATAACACAGTAAATAATACCGCTCAACCAACAACTCCCGTCAGAAAATTCCAACCACGCCGACCCAACAAGCTCTCTGAAAGCTTCAAAATCAGCCTCTCCATCAAATTACCCAACTCATGAGTAGCTTGACGGGTCTGTTCTGGAACCCCCGGTTGGGTTGGGAGACGTCACTTTTCCTAACAACGGGAAAAAGACGTCTCCCCCACCCCAACTGGGCGGGGTAACCAGAATAGACCCCTGAGTTAGCCTTCCTCTTCCAGGGTGCATATAGACCTAATACTGCTGGTCTGAATTGTCAGCTGCTCAAGCACAAATTTCGCGAACTCAAATACTTTCTCACGGAGTGGGATCCGGACATTCTGACACTGCAAGAGACTCATCTTAGACCATCAGACAATTTCAGACTGCAAAACTACACTGCATATCGCATCGATCAGTCGCCATCCATCTTTGTGTAACGAATACAGAATTCAGAGTAACCGCCAAACAGAGTGTTCAGAGTTCAGTCAATTGAGTGCGCCATCTCTTGGAGATCTCTTGAATCTCCACTAGCTCTCTCCAAATTGTCAGCTGAAATGCATGCGGTCCGTAGCACAAATTTTGCGAACTGAAACACTTTGTTACGGAATGGGATCCCGACATTCTGGCACTGCAAGAAACGCATCTTAGACCATCAGACAATTTCAGACTGGCAAACTAACTGGAATATCGCACGAACAGACTTAATCGCAGAGGCGGAGGCACAGCTATTCTCATCCGAAACTTTATCAGTCGCCATCCACCCCCAATCCACACCTCCAGCTTTGAAAATTCAATTATCGTTAAACTAATGAACTCAATATTATAAAATTATCTGAAAAAAAGTAACAGATTTCTCTCTAAATATACTTTATAAATTTTATTAAACATATACATATATGTGGGAAAAAGGGTGGGAGGTTAAATCCAAAACCGTACCCACGGGTAAAAATGCTTCATCTAAGGAACACTCTAAATGCGCCAAAGATAAAGGATGAGGAACAGGAGTTAGAAACTAAATTATTTATTATTAGAAAACATAATATGAAATAAGCAAGGGATTTACACAGGTAATTATTTACAGTTAGACAGGAAAGATTTAGGGTTGTTACTCACTTAAGATATTAACTTACATAATTCGGTAGAAGGTTTAGTTAGTTATATAGCTTAGTTACAGCTTACATAGTTATAGATTGCAGCTTAGAACTTACAGTACAGTACAGCCATCGCCCAACGCCGCCGTGCTAACAGGGATGAAACCCTGTTAAAAGCCTACGCTCGCTACCGCATCTGTTTCGTTGGATTTCAAAAAGTCGTCTCCCCCGATTAAAACATTACATTAGGTTTTTAACGGAGAGCTTACGCCTACGCATCACATGATTACCGTGAGAAAGCGCGTGATCTTTATTGTCCGATATCTTTCTGCTGACATCACAATTATTCAAATGAGCGTGTTCGGAAAGTGAGAAATTATTATTAGGAAAGAATTAAACTTACGCTTTTGAGCTAGACTGGGAAAATACAATTCCTATACATATGTAACTGTGTTTATTAATAAGGGATATTTCATAATATATATGCGATTTCCTTCACTTCTTGTCTTCTCAAATAGTGCAGATGAGGCCCTGGGCATGGTGTCATGGTGTGATTATTCACGGTGTCACCCGATTGACATTAATTTCTTGACGTCGACCTTTATTTTTTGATCTTCAGTTGCAAAGCAAAAGCTGTAGAACAAAAAGGAACCGTAAAGTTTTTAGAGGATTTTAAAAGTCAGAACAAAAAAAAATTGTTCAAGTTTTTCTGTTAAAAAAGTTTCATCGTTTCTAAATTATTAATACCGCTTTTTAGCACGCCCTCCCTCCCCTTTCCTGGTGACGCCAATGACTTAGTGACCCACGGGCTAGTATTAAAAAAATTAGGAACAAAATTTGACCCACTTATCAAAAAAGTGCGTCATCACTGTTCTAGTGAGTGTTGAAATTATTCAGAGATTAGCATCCATTGTAAATTCGTGAAGAAATTGAATTTTATCTTTCTTTTGCTCCCTCGAATTTCTTACATACCATTAATATATTGCCACATTAAAAAAAGAAAAAACTTTCCTTGTTTTAAAATTATAAGTATCAGAGGCACGTGAACTAAAACTTTACGTTTCCTAATTTAATTAGTTTTCAATAAATTATAAAAAATTTACTGGCAACATTGTGTAAATAAGAAATTTCTCGAAGTTTCCAAGTGTTCTTAAAGTCCTTAGTTCTTAAAAATATTTGTTTTTATTTTCATCTCTTTCCCCTGTTACAGTCTGTTTGTTTTTCAAGTTGATATCAGCGTTTCTTTCGCATTTCGTAAGTAAACCAAACTGCTTCTTGAAACTGACTTTTTCATCGTGACAATATTGTATATTATCGAATTTATTTTGGTAAATTCTATGCCAGTACTAAATATTTAATTTTTTCATTAATTAAATGTGACTCTAACTTATCTCCTTACTCACTAAATTCACTCAAGAACTGCACCGCTATGCAATGTATTTAGAATAGGACAGTAAAAAATTCTTCCTTAAAAAACTCTTAGAATAACATTGTTCAAATGTTGTATAAGAAAATGCGTTTAATATTTGATTATTAAAATTACTGCATCTCTCCGGCTAAGAAAGAATATTTCTTTTCCTTTCTTTATCAAGATTAGTCCACTTTCCTCGCATTTCTAATAGTAATGAAATCGACCCAATAGATAGTTTTGAATAAATGACATTAGCGTATCAAAACAAAAATATCCAAAATTATAGAAATATCCGCAAGCCACAACTGAAGCAAAATAAAACCGACACACTTTTACATTTCGCCAGATAGATTACACAAAGCATAAAGTTCAATAATAAATTCAATGTCGGGAAAATAAAATTGCACGCATTGTGGCATTAAAAGAAAATACCCTCTTGGAAGAGCTTAATCGTGAAGACAATTACTTTTCTAACTGGAAAACTAAAAAATATATTTTTTTTAAATCATAGAATTTTATGTCCCTCAAACTTGTTTCCCCCTAATTCAGGGAAAACAATGTTCCAAAATGACGTTGTATTCTTTATAAAGTGTATGAGGCACATGGGTCAAATGAAATTGTTACTTTATGCTTACCAGCCAGGATTAAAAATTCCGAGCTTTAAATAAAAGAATCAACGATCATAAAACAAGTAAAGTTTAATTTTATTAAAAATTTTATATAAAAAGTGTATGAATTAAAATAGTGGTAAATTTGTTGAAATATATCAATGTACCTGTAGTACGTTCGGATCTCATACCGCAGTTTGATCAGCGCCTCTACCCACCAACAAAGAGAACTATCCAATTGGATACCCGCGCCGTTTCAAACGGAACACCAAGGTCGCCGCCATGTTTGTTGTGTTCGATGTCGATCTTCATAAGAACAGTGAAGTTTAATACATGTTTCCTAACTTATATCAAAGTAAATTTAAGTTAATCCAAAATTTGTAACAATTAGTTTCACTCTTATAAATCCAAAATTTTTACTAATAATTTCACTTTTATGAATGAAGTTTGATTTTTTTTCTTCACGCTGACGTATTCTGGTTTGGCATAATACTAGACGAAAAATTAACCTGGAAAAATCATATTACAACAATAAAAACTAAATTTCGTGCAGACTCAGGAAAACTTTTCCATCTGATAGCACGAGATTCGGAAATGAATAGGAAATACAAATTGCTTGTCTACACTGCGATCTTACGCCCGATAATTACTTACGGATGCCCCATCTGGGGGACAGCAGCCAAATCAAATATCAGAATGCTTGAAATTCTAGAAAATAGCATAATCCTTCTAATATGCAAGGCTGGATGGTATATGCGAAATGAAGATATAAGAAATGCAATTAAGCTAATCTCTTTAGAGGAATTTATCAAAAAAGTCTCAACAAAATTCTATCATAATCTTGATAAAATTCATAATGAAGCCATTCAGCAACTTGAAAATTATTCCCCCTATCCGAAAAGTAAAAGACCCCGGAAGATTCTTTTATAATCGTAATTATAATTGATAACAATTAGAATTAGCTATCCTTGCCACCTGTTTTTGACCCTTGTCCCCCGCCCCATTCTTCCAAAAAAATTTCTAAATCCTGAAGAGCAGTTCCAAACGGCATGTCACTTCCCTTTCAGAGCAAGTAAAGAAAAATTAGCACATCCAGAGATATGAGTTCTCTCAACAGCAGCAGCTACTCTTTACAGGCACCAGTTCTTGCAGTGCTCCAGCAACAATCCCACAAGATCCAGATGGACTTCCACCCACACACCCTTTGCCTCCAACAACAGCAGAAGATCATCTAATTCCGAGAACTTAAATTATCCAGCATCACCAACGTACCATTACAAGGGCTTAGACCCCCTACCGGGGCCATGGGCCCCAAAAACTACTCACTTACTTAACCATCTGACCTTGGATGCGGTCGTAAAATCAATGGTTGTTTTTTAAATTGAGATTCTTTAGCTGCTGATGGCTAACTGAATATTTAGACATTTTTTTTCCAAAGATCTGTTGAACATGATACAGCTGACTTTTTTTTAACTTCTTGTCATAATCATATCTTTCACCACTTGTAACCTTGTAAGTCTAATTTACCTTTTTTTTTTGGCATTTCAATTGAAGGCTTTCATATCGTTCCCTTGGGCATCTTTCAGTTTGATTTATGGTATTATCGGGGAGATTAAAATACCTGATATTGAATCAAAAAGTTGTGTTATGTTATTTTTAGGAATTGTTTTTACTTGTTATTTAATAAAACAATGTCAAGTAGAAATTGATCTCTAGCTTTCTCTGAATCACTTTCTATTTCCTTGCCCTTATCATCAAAAACTGATGTCAAAATCGGAACATCAGGGTGGTACTTTTGAAATATAGGTGTAGATATATTTCTAATATAAGCTATTCACAAGACGAGTTTTCTTAAAATCTCAAAATTTTCCTCATGTTTTTCGCTTATAACATGCAGAGTTTTTCATTAAATTGTACAAAACTTACAGAATACTTGACAATATTTAAAAGAAGCATTGTATTAAAATTTAAATTAAAATATGTGACTATGACGGGAAATATGAGCATTTGTAGTAAATAATTTTTACTGCGCATGCGTGGCATATAGCGCAATTTTCCCATCTTAAAGTCAAAACCAGATATATAGGGCAACTTATATAAAAATTCCAGTTCAATACCATTAGTATTGAGAAAGATATAGGCATTGCAACTTGGTGAATTTCGGTACAGTCTATGGAAAGCTAAATGCTGAGGGTTTTTCCACAAATTGATATCTTTTGAAACTGAATCGTGAATGGCGTGCATTTCGAAAATTGAATATCCCGAATACTGTAGTTACTTTACAACTTCACTATTTAAATTACAGTTCGACAGTACTATTCGAAGTTTCAGTTTCATGAATAACTTTGTGGAAAACCCTCATTATTTAACTTCTCATGAAGTATGCCGAATCTACAAGCTTCCTGTCTCTTCTCAACCTGTAATTAGATGTAATGTATTGAACTGAAATATTTATACAAGTAGCCATATATATCCATGCAGTTATGAAACAAAATTTAGCTGATTTCCATTGCGGTAAAAATATTACACAATCTCATATTTCCCGTAATATCATCAATTTTTAATTCCAATTTCAATGTTTTCTTTACATATTGCATAGTGCTGTAAGTTTCATTAACTCAATGAAAACTCATGTCTAAGCACAAACTGACTTGGATTTTAAAGAAAACTTTTATATCTTGTTGAGTATTTATCAATACACAAAATGTATGTAATATCATGTGTATGAATCATTTGTTGAGGTTGCTTTGATTAGTCAGGCTTTCTGAGACGAGTGGGCCAAAATAATACCGTCTTCAACAATTTTGAAAAACAGTCCCCTAAATCCTCATCGACAGAATCTTCTGCAAAATGTGAGTTCAAGACTATAGCACATGTTCGAAATTATTAAGATTTTCCTTCAACAAGATAAAATATTTCTCTAAAGAAATTTCATGTCACCGTTAAAAGTACGCCATAATTCAGTTATTCTATAAAATAACTAGTTATTCTATAGATTAACTGATCATGTCAGTTAAAGTGTAAAATAAATTATTTATTTCATACTTTACCTAGTTATTCTATGAAATAACTAGGTATTCTATAGAATAACTAATGATAGACCGTTAAAGTGTAAAATAAACATTATGACATTAAAACAAGTCCGCTTTTTTCTAAATTTCGCACTGATTGCGAGAGATTTACAGGAATAAGTATTGGAAGGAAGTCAATGACACTCGACCTTGGCGACAAACTTGGCGAGAAATGTGGCGAACTTGGTGACAAAATGAAGGTTCCAGAATATACAGGAATTGTCTCGGTATCTCTATTAGGAACAAAGTTATGGACAAATTCCACTATAAACGCAGATTCCTTACATTCAATGAGCTAGCGAAGCTACTAGGACCCGTCTCCCGCTGCTAGCGAAGCCGTAGGATGTTTTTAAAGTTAAAAAAAATTTGCCCGGCGCCCACTTCAGATGCCGCAGGCATCGCGAGCACAATTTTTCCTATTTCATGTCAGTATTTAAAAAACGCTGTTTCCTTACATTCAATGAGCTGGCGAAGCTACTAGGTTCCGGCTCCCGCTACTAGCGAAGACGTAGGAAGTTTCTTAAAAATAAAAGAAAAAAATTTCGGTGTCCACTTCAGATGCTGAAAATACAAATAACCAATCTGACTAACAAACAGACTGCATCATGTCGGCTATTTTACACTTTAACGATGCGTGGACCGTTATTCTATAGAATAACTAGTTAAAGTGTAAAATAAAAGTTTATTTAACACTTTAACTGACTTGATCAGTTATTCTATAGAATAACACTAGGTATTCTATAGAATAACGGATTTCATACTTTAACGCTAACATATATATATTTTTTTCATTGTGGGTAAAAACGTATTTAAAAAATTTTGTCCCCAAAATACAAGAAAACAAATAAAAAAATAATCAGGAATTAATAATGTAGCGAAGATAACAAATTAAATATAAAATCCCAATTGCTTTTCAAATGAAATAATGAAAAGAAATCAAAAGTTGTAAAAATAAACGGTGGCAATTTGTTTTGAAACGAAAATCAGAGGAGATTTTATGATAAAAATAAATGATCAAATTCTCTAACTGAAACGACTGTAATTAGCTGAATTGCTTGATTAATTTTTTAAACCTCTCAACAAATTTTATAAGTTGTCTGAAATAGTGATAACGCAGAAATATGGCAACCATTCTGTATGATGAATGATGTTCTTGTTTTAAATAAACATTTAATGCTACAAAAATAGAAGCATCAAATCTGATATTTTCAAAGTTTCTTCAAGTCATAGCAATAGGGAAAAAATCGACGGTAGGCTGTCTCTGCGAAACGGCCGCTGGGATTGACGGGCGTAGACTTGCTTACCTTACTCATCTGTGACTTTCTGTGATGAAAGTAGGTCTATGTGACTATTAACTCTATAGTGACTATTAGTCTAGTGTTACTATGTGACTATTAACTCTATAGTGACTATTAGTCTAGTGTTACTATGTGACTCTATCTATGTAAGATTCATCGTGATTTTCACCAAATTTGCAATTCGACTGTGACTAAACCATAATTCCAAATCTTAAAATTCTTTTTGCAATCTTCAATGTCCATCTTTCTGTGTTAAATGAAACTAAAACCAACTATCTATGCTATTTCGTAGCGGAGCTATAAGCGTTTAACTTGAAAGCGAAAAGCGTCATAATTTTTTTCTTTCCCGATACACCATTAGACCACTTGGAGAGACTAAGTCTATGTCAAAAAGACTTCACTTGAAACCTTCATTGAAATCTTCAAAATAATTGTTTCAATTTTGATTACGAAACATTACATCGGAAATCGGTCATGCAGGGCCGGTCGGAGGGGGGTGCGAACGGTGCGACCGCACTAGGCCCCGCGTTTTCTAAGTGCCACGCGCAGCTGACTGATTTTGCAAATTAAAAATGTCTTCTTATTTCTTTATTTTAATCCGAATATACATGCATACGGATTAAAATAAAGAAAATAATAAGAAATACGAATATATCGCATATGTGCGATATCAACACATTTCAAGTCGTCGGAAAGATAATTGAAGCAAAGGGAAATCTATAGACGGTGGATTATTTTTGCCAGCCTCGAATTAAGAACAAGATGAATTAGTCCGAGAATCGCAGCTTCAAAAGGATCAACAAAGAGTTGAAAACGACATATCGATATCAATGATCCTTGTATTTGGCCTGAAATTATAAATGATAAATTTAGAACGGCTATCATACAAATTAGTGTGACATAAGTAAAAAAACTACGATTTTCTGAATGATAAAAATAGCAGAAGTTTTTCTGAAATTATTTAAGAAAATTAAAGACTGAGGAACGTCAAGAACGAAGATGGGATGGTTACCAGGGGTGTAGAGGAGGCGGAACGCACCAGAACGGCCTTCCGGCATTGCTTTCTATTTTTTGTACTAGCCGGAAAGCATATAGGCATACTGTACTCGAACAGAGCACCATTATAACTTTGGAGGGCTCTGATTGGACAAGCGCATCTGACGTAACTATGCTTTGCTTGTTTGTTTACCACGCTCTGACTGATTCTTTCAACTAGCGATAGAGAAATGTTTTTTGTGTAATACGCCATGGCTATTCAGAATTCCAGTCTTCCCCCTTCTTTTGTAAACGAAGTTGTTCAAACCGTCGAAGATGAAACCATCGTTCGAAGCAACCTTAAAAGTGTTTCCGATGTGTATTCATGGATAGAAGAATATGGAGGAACACCGAACACGAAATGGAATCTTCGATCTTCTAGACCATCTGGAACAAGGCTTGTGTGCTGGCAAGTAGCAATAATTATTTCAAATCATTATCTTTTAGATGATGTATGTTGTAATTTGTAATCCTATATCAGGCATTATTTCAATACTTATATTTATCACGGTTTAAGTTAACTATTAAAATATGAATTTTAATGTTTCAGATCTGAATTAAGCAATAATGAAGCAAATCTCAAGACATTAAATCAAAACGAAGAAAGATTCCCCTTTCGAAAACAAATTCAGGCAATATCTTGGAGAAAAAATTAGTATGTTTAGAGTTTTAAGAACTATAAACAAGATACGCGTGTCTCACTGTTGATTCGATGTGCAGAAGAGTGACGTGAGATTCGCTTGCCCAATCAGAGCCCTCCGAAGTTACAATGGTGCTCTGCTCGAGTACAGAATGCCTATATGCAGCCAGAACGCCGCTCCGGCACTGCTTTTGTCTTTCATACGAAAAATAAATAAAAGAAAATTGTGCTGCAAAAGATGACAATCATAGAAAATTGATACTAACTGAAACTAAAACTACCAAAATCTGTTCTTTGCCAGATTTGAGAGATCGCGAAAACTTTAAAAAACACGATATGGAGGGTTTAAATGGCGGTTTGGTGTTTACGTCTGCCCACCACGAGAACTCTGCTCGCTTAGTTGTCTCGTTGACGGCGGTTGCTATAGAAACAGGTTATCATAGGAGGAATCCATTTTTAGGACGTAGAAGTTCACGAATGATGTACTCTTTTTACCGCCGCATTGGCGCCAAGTATAAAATAAAACTCTGATTTCCGTCGGATTTCTCCTATTCGAAATGGATCTTCTCTAACATAATCAGTTGCTATAGCGACCGACGGCAACAAGACAACTTGGCGGGCAGAATTCTCGTGGCGGACAGACAGTACATAGATCAAATTCGTGCTCTTTAGAAAGGGATTCCCGGACACAATGACTTTCTGAGTGGAATAAAAAAAAAATCGGTTTTTATGCCGATGGAGTGTAAGAATGGCAAACTTGGTTGTAAAACATGTAGTGATGTTCCCCACTAGGTTCTTTTAAAAGAGAGCGGACTGCTATGTCAAAAGAGTGACTTTCATTTAGTGTTACCTTTATTGGATCTTCAAGACCCTACCACCTCACTTCTCTTCGAAAAAAAATTTCGGATCATAAACAGTCTACTAATGAAAAAATAATTTCTGGACCTAATCTACAAGCTGATCCAAATATATATATATATAAAGAAATATTTTATTGTGAAGTGATCCTCTGCTCACCCTCCTTATCACTCCCCTCGATTCTGTCCCTCCCCCTCCCCTCCAACCAGCGTTCCGGCATTGCTTAATTTACGACTACACCACTGATAGTTACTCTCTTTAAAATACAAAGATGCCACGTTGTGCCACTCTTCAATATGTGCAGTGTAATAAATAAGATCATGCAATAAATTAATATTTTGTTTTACGAAATTAGTTTAAAGGCCCCGCAAATCAACTTTACACCAGGCCCCGCATTTGTTCGGGCCGACCCTGCGGTCATGGGCTCTAAATAAACCAAACAGAAAATTCTT
Organism: Araneus ventricosus; assembly: GCA_013235015.1. Lineage (NCBI taxonomy): Eukaryota > Metazoa > Arthropoda > Arachnida > Araneae > Araneidae > Araneus > Araneus ventricosus. The sequence continues at coordinate 23,513 of BGPR01012127.1, forward strand.
CCATATCTGTTTTGATCAGAAAATGTAGTGTTTCAGCGGCCTGATCTCGACAGGTATAAAGAGTAATGTAGAAATTAAAAACTTGAATTTCAGCGCCATCTATGTGCAGTTATGAGATATACACAGTAGTTATACTTTCTTTTCAATAAAAGGAATTGTCTTTGAATATGCAGACAGGATGCATAGGAGAGCCCAAACATGTGGATAATTATTCCTGTCTTTTATTTGACGCCAAAGTAAACAGTGAAAATTTGAAATTTTCGGAGACTCTTCTCACTTGTCAGAACACTACCTGAATAATTTGTCAACTGACCAAAAAGATTGCACCACTTTTTCTTTTAAAACAATTTTAATATAAGATAATGAGATCGCGAAAATTTCATACTTACCTGGCACTGGGGATGCCTTGATCAAGGAGGAGGCTCCCTCGAGCAGAGACCCTCCATTGCATCTCGGAGGGTTGACGTTCGTCACATCCGCAAATCGCGGTTGCTTGGGGTGCATAATTTTTGGTAGCTGGGACTGCGTTCGCGCTGTCCCTAAGAATGAAAAAGAAAGATCCCATTTGACAAGTGAATCTTCGGCGGTCTGAAATATGACTGTATTTCCTGCTCGGTTGTAAAGCCCAAGCAGACGGGTTGCCGCTCGCTTGCATGTTGAGCTTCGTTAACTGTATGGGAGAAAAAAGTGGACTTTTATCGCTGAATATTTTAGAAGTCTTTATGAGATTTTGAAAATGACATTAAGTAGATAACGATTCTTTGCAACGTTATTCATGGTCCTTTGACATCAGAATAGGTGAATTAATTAATAAGTGTTTCAAAACTTATATCAAATATGATTTAATTTGTCTTACTAAGAGCGGAGCCCAATTTTTTAAAATGCCCCTTGATTTTTTTTTTTTTCATTTCAGCTCATATTATGGGTCAGTGTTATTCAAAATAACATCAATCAGGAAATATGTGTCACTTGAGATTCGGTAAAATGGGACAATTTAGGAAAATAATGGTGAAAATTAAAACAAAAAGCTAACCACTGTACTAGGAATTTTAATACACAGATTCAAATTCTTTCTACAGCTATGGTGAAATAGAATCCAAAATATATTTGCTTTATCACTATTTCCGACAACTTATAAAATTTGTTGGGAGGTTTAAAAAATTAACCAAACAATTAGGCTAATTACAGTCGTTTCAATTAGAGAATTTTGTCATTTGTTTTTATCATGAAATCTGCTCTTATTTTGGTTTCAAAACAAAATGACATCGTTTATTTTTCCAACCTTTGATTTTTTTTATTATTTCATATGAAATTGCAATTTCATATTTAATTGATTATCTTCGTTACATTATTGATTTTTTATTTGTTTTCTTGTATTTTGGGGACAAAATTTTTAAATATGCTTTTACCTACAATGAAAAGAAGCATATTTCTCCGAAATGTCTTTCGGAACCATATATCTTGTTGAAGTTTGTTTAGAAAACTTTTTGCACTAAAGGAGAAAAAAATGTCACATGCAAATTTCAATATACACAGGATATTAAACAATGGGTAAAGATTGGGTTTCAACCAAAGGGGAAATTAAATTAATTTAAAATTAAAATTATTACCACTGTACTTTAAAGGTAAGCATGAGTTTCTCTTATTGTTATGTAATAAAGTCTGTAAAAATTTTACTATACCATATTACACTACACACCCTATATTATTTTTTCAGTATTGAAATCCAATGCAAGTTTCGTAAATCATACGCCCGTTTTACTAAATTACACTGAATAACGTCGATAAACGTAGAAATTATTATATTGATTTCATTGTATTGTACAGAATGATAATGCTGCCGTCTGTCGACGACAAAAGTAACTTCACATTTAAAAGAACGTTTTATTTTGATTTCGAAAAGTTGTTCCTTTTTCCTTAACAATTTAAAAATGTTTAATTTTTTTATTCCTCTTTCAGTGTATTGCGAGATGCCTTTAATATTTATAGTATTTTTGCGGTATTGAGAATCAAATGCTTCATTTTCATTATAGTATACCCATTTAAACAAATAATACTGTATAACGTCGATAAACGTAGAATTTAAAATATTATTTTGATTGCATTGTATAGCATCATATAATATTCAGTATTTTAAAGAATAATTGTTCCAGTGAAGTTTTTTAAAATAAGATCTCGAATCAAGTGATATCCTGAGTTAAAATGAAGATTTTTATAAAATAAATTGTTTTTATATTATTTACGATAATTTAGTATCTCGGAACTATTGTTACATACTATACAATACTTTGATACGGTATTCGATGTTCCTAAGTATTCATAATATTGTATAACATTGTGCAAATATTATATAATATTTCTAAACAAAAGGAATTATATAAACTGATATTGTCTATAAAGATTTGAAACATTTCAGTAATAATCTATCGAATCCAGCAGACTCATGAATATAAACCTGTCTCTACACCAGGGGTGTCAAACTCAAATGCTAGCACGGGCCAAATAACAAAGGTCTAAGTTTATGTAGGTTACGGAAAAAAGGCTTATATCGAATACAGTATTAAAAAACAAGAAAAATGATAAAGTTAAATGCTTTTCCCTGACACTTGGCATCTCTTCTCAGCTAAAATCTTTCCTATTTCGGAGGATATTTTATATGCAACGGCTACTTTCAAAACTGATCCAAACTGAATGTCGGTAAATTAGGGATTTTACAGGAGACTGATTCCATTTCAAAAGTGAAAATAATAGCTTGTGCCAATGACATTTTTCAAACATGGAAATATGCCAATTTTATGTATGAAATATGAATTTCATACTCCAATTTTCGAATAATTTTATACCTGAATGGCCAATATTTGTAAAATTCAGGCATCCCAACTTCACTGAATTGCATTCAGATATGATTCTATAGATACCAATTCTATACCAACGAGAAAATTGAAGAAATCAAATTTTTCTTCCAGGCCATTTTATTGTGTTATCGGCTCCTAAAATATTCGCTGTTAGTGGCAGGAGAATTGATGCAACTATGTAACACAAATAGCAATTAGTCATTCACGAATGTCGTGGTTCATTATAAACAATAATGCACAATTACGAATTTTAAAAATTAAGATATTAAATTTTCATAAAAGACATTGTTGCATATTGATTTATTCGGCGGGCCGCACCGACAACCCTGCTCTATATAATCCCATTTCAGTGCGAATAGAAATAGATCAAGAGAGGAAAACATCTGCGAGAAACGAATGTATTTCGAAATGAGATTAAATGATTTTTTTTCGACAAATGAGAACACATTATCGTTTCGAATTGCATGTCGAATATTTCAGCAGAAATTGTTTAAAACGGATCGGAAAACAGCAATTACTCTGCTTAGATCAGAAATAAATTATTATACAGTGGAAAGTAGTAGTAGTACCTCAAAATTTCCTTTCGTGCCTCTTTATACAATGCCAGAATTTTCATCGCATTTGGAATGAGCCAACTGTATTTGTACATCGTATAAAAATACTTATATATCCCAACAATTTTATTTTTCTTTTTTATCAATTTTTAAGCTGTCCTTTCTCCCTCTGAGTAAAGTATTTTTCTGAAAGGAAGTAAACCATGGATTTGTTATCTTCATAAAATAATTCTGAGTGTTAAATTTACACTAATTTTGATATCCCAATTATAAATATACGATAAATATTAATCTAATTCAACATCTCTGAAACGAGAAAAATGACATCTTCCATGTAGTTGATCAATATGCCAACATAACGCAGAGTTTAACTTTTAAAGCGATTTCAAGGTCGTAAAGTTCTTTAAAACACAAATCTAGAATTTAATTAAAAATGTATTCATAACATAGTATTCAATATTCTTTCCTGATTTATTTTTAAATCAACTGTATTTTTTAAATCTAGTATAGTGGGATTTCCTTTTCTGAATAATCATCAGCCTCCGAGTTAATTCATCGTCAGTGTAGCGTAACTCTCTGCTACACAATAATTCAAATATAAATGTAGGGCTGACATCTACCCGATGTCTGGTTTTGGCTGAAATGATCAACAAATACTGAATAGGCAAGGGTGTGACACATAAAAGACATTTAATTACGGACAAACACAAAACACAACGTTACAATGAGAAGTTACATATCACATCTGCATCTGCAAAGTGAAAACAGAATAACAACAACTGACGTCAGTTTAGGTTGGCTCTGATTGGTTGGTGAGGGGATGCCATTCGCAACACTCAGTCACTTTCAAACTCATACTTTTAATTGCTCTGTTTCATCTCGTACGAATAAATAACCACGACGGAAATGTGTCTGACGTTTTCATGAATTTCCTATGATATATTATAACTAATTTTATAGAAAACTTCCCTAAGACAATTTTTTATTGAGAACTATGTATAGATACAACGAAATCAAGCGTTTAAAACGTATCTTGAACGCTAATATTGCAACCGAATTTTTCGATGAACTGAAGGTAAGGCTTTCCACGTCGATAGAGGTGTCGCTGCAGTCGCTTAAGAAAAAGACGGAACTTCTACCTTCCCCGCAAGCTACTCGACCAACGGAAGGCCATTTAAAACAATGCTACCTTTTCATTTATAAACTCCTGAAGGAGTTTCCAAAAATTGCCTCAGCCGACGATATTTCACGTTGAACAGGGCAGTGTATTGGGAAAATCTTTCAAATATCAATAGTCACGCCTCGGTAGAACGTCATTGGCTATGACACTGCCTCTGCGCAAAGCTAGCAGATTCTGATAGTACATTTTTTATTCAGTAGGAGCGCATTCATGCGCTTCTACTCAGGTTGAGTGCTTTTGAATAGCGTGAGGGAAAAACATGAATAATAAAAGCTAACTTAGCCTTCTGAAGTATGACTATGAAAGCCGCTGTATTTTATGAGGAGTAGTAGACATAGGTGAGAGTAAAATATGAAAGACAATGAAATGTGGTCGATTTATTAGAGGGTGTGTTCCGAGGAATTATTTCTAATTATGGAGGTTTAAGGGGGAGTGACCATTTGGTTGTAGAATAAGGGTAGGTATATATAACGTTCGTATGAGCATATTCGACTTGACCGTTGATAAGAAGGTTTTTGTGATCTAGAAGCTGAGTAAAGAATTTTCTAAAAATATTCTTCACGTGATCTTCTATCATCTCAATTTTGGGATCTTCGTGAATGACATCATTCCTCGCGAAAAAGGGAACGTTTGTCATGATACGGTGAATTTTATTTTGCAGTATCTGGATTTTTCTTCTGTGATGTTTTGCACCACCACCAGATAGGTTAGAATTGGCCTAAGTATTTTTTGAATAATAGTACTTTATTGTTCAGAGAGAGAGAGGAGAGTCCCTTCCAATCAGAGGGATTATCATATGGAGTTTATTCCAAAATTTGTCTTAATTATATTTTGCATGTTGCCTGAAAGAAAGTTTGGTATCAAGTATAAGTCCAAGATATTTGACTTGATTTTCCCAGGTTAAATCTTCTTCCATGAAAGAGAGGATCTAGGGTACTTTGTTGGAGTGTCCCAGATAGCAATTTTAGTTTGCAGCAAGCTTGCCACAAATTTGTCATGACAAGAGTGCAAGTTCACCACAAATTTGTCATGACAAGAGTGCAAGCTTGCAGCAAGCGTGCAGCAAGTTAACGAAAGCTTCGAAGTCACCATGAAACGAACTTGCAGCAAGTTTGCCACAAGCTTGTCGTGCAAACTCATTGCAAATAATAGCAAAAACAGAGTACGAACACAACCCGGGATAGAACTCGCGACCTACCGATTAGTAGACAGAGGTCGATACCACTAGACCAGTTCGGCTACGAGAGGAGAAGATAGATTTCGCTAATACGTCGGTCGCTTCGATTCGTATACGATTTATTTTAAACTTTTTTCTCGATTTCATTAAATTTTGAGTTGAGAATATGATTTGAAGTCAAAGAGAGAACGATTTTCGCTAATAACAACGTTTTGCTAGTAGAATAAATTATGAAATTAGAGTTCAAAAGTAATTACGTTAAAATGGGACAAAATGTATAAGTTTATTTTTCAACAAACATTACACTGTTTTTTCGGTTTAATTTTGTTTATAAACGCTAAAATTTCAACATTAAGAAAAAGGCGATATAGTTTTCTTTAAAGTGCGAGTGATATATTTAGTAAAAAGATGGAAAATGTTTCAAAAATTTTTTTATAAAAAAGTTAGGTTTTTCTACAAATTATCATTGATTTATTGAATTAATAAAAAGAAGGACGGTCTAGGAGATTCTATTAAAAATCGGATGTTTTTTTTTTAAACAGAGACAAAGATAATTATCTCTTTGTGCTGTCTTTGCAGGAAGCTTGTTTTGCTTACTTGCTGCAAGTTTGATTTGCAAAGAGGTGGCGCTACTTGTCACATCGAACTTGCTACAAGTTCGATTCAAGTTTGACGCGTCAAATTTTGCCATGACAAGTCAAAATCAAACTTGCTGCAAACTTACGTGCTATCTGGGGTCCTTTTCGAAAGAGAATTGCCTTTGTTTTATCAGTATTGATGGCCTCTCTCCACTTGGTGCGCCAGTATTCAATGCTATGGAGTTGGGATTGGAGTGTTTTAATAATGAATCTGATATTGCTACCCTGTGTGAGGATGGTTGAGTAATCAGCAAAGAGCGGTTGAGGACTTTTGTAGTTGAGAGGGAAGTCAGAGTTGAAAATATTATAGAGAGTGGGATGAGGGAGCTGCCCTGAGGTGTTGCTACTTGGATGATGCTAACTGTGAAAAGGACTTTATTGGTTTTGACTTGAAATGTTCTGTTTGAAAGGAGTCGTTGAATAATTTTGATGAGGTATTCCGGATATTGGTATTTGATCAATTTGACAATGAGACCCTTATGCCACATTCGGTCAAAAGCCTTTCTGACATCTAAGAAAACTCCTCCTGGGTAGTGTTCTACTTTGAAGCCCTCGACAATTTTGTTTGTGACTCGAAATAGTTGATGGGTGCAGCTATGCTTTTCCCTAAAGCAAACTGTTCGTCAATAATAATGTTGTTGGTGTAGCAGCGATCGTTTAGCCTTTTGAGAAGAATTTTTTCATACAGTTTGCCTATGTTGCTAGGCAGTCTGATTGGTGTATTGGGGCCAGGGAGTTTACGGTTTTGGTTTGTCTTAGGAAACATAGGCACATGAGCAATTTGCAGAGCATCTGGGAAGTGTTGTAAGATAAGGCATTTATTGAAAATATTTGTAAGGTGAGTAATAGCAATGAGGGTGAGCATTCTAATGGCTTTGTTGGGGACACCATCGGGAACTGTTGCCTTTCGAGGGTTGATCTTTTTAATCAGGTTAAATACTTCTTGAGAGAAGATGAGGTCTGGAGCGGAAGATGTTGCAAGATTATTGAAGTAACTGTTGATATAATTATTAACTTCGTTGATAGGGAGGTTGCAGTAAGGTTCGGGATTTTCTTGAAAGGAGTTTTCTAGGCTATGTTTGAAGTCGTTGGCTTCACCAAGAGGGGTATACTTGATCCCGTCAGTGCCAAGAATAGGAGGAGAGGCGATAAACGTTTTTGATAACTTTCAGTTCATATCGTAGAGGGTGTTGCCTTCGGGGATGATGTCCATATTTGTTTCTTTCCTTCCATTACTGTAATGGGTTTCAATATCCTTTTGGATTTCTTTTTTTAATTTGTAGGCTTTTCCTTTGTGTGTTGGGAAGAAAGTAATTTGGTAAAGTATTCTAAGTCTATTTTTTATTCTAATTTTTGAGAGAATTTCTTTGGGGAGTTGTCTGAATGGTCCACTGATAACTTTGGTTCATATAGAGAGGTTTATTGCAGATGTGATGCAGCAAGTGAACTGTTGGATTACTACATCGATTTCGGCTTCCGAGTCCATTTTAGGGTTGCCAGAAATGCTATTATGGATTAGTTCGCAGAAGGTCTTCCAGTTGGTAATATTAATGTTTTGGGAGCCGGAGGACAGGTTTTAGTTAATATTGATATCAAATACCACCGGGTTGTGGTCGCTTGAAAGTCAATAATGGATGTTGCATTGCCAGTTGAGAAATTCTTCATAATACCGAAGCCCACGGTATTTCTAAAGGGATGGTGATATGAAAAATGGGTGGGTTCCAGAGCCTCAAGAAAAACAAGGTTGTTGTTAGCAATGTGATTATGAATGATTGAACCGTTGATGTTTGATCGACCTTGACTCAATGCTGGATGCTTGGCATTAAAGTTCCCAACTGCAATTCCATTGAGAGCGATGTTCAAGAGGTTATTCAGATCTTGGGTGTCAATCCTCCCATGGGGGACGATAGATGCTGGTGATGGTGAAGCTATTGTTGTTTGGAAGGTCAATGGAAACTGAGGTGTTCTCATATTTGCTTATGGAGACAGGAGTAGGATGATGATTAATTGAGTTTTTGATTAGGAGTACTGCCACCCCATGCGTCTGTCTGTCGTTTCTATAAGTAATATAATTAGGTATAGTGAGTTTGACTCCGGGATTAAGGTGGGTCTCCTGCAGTGCTACAATGTCAGGCTGCTTTTCTTCGATAAAATACTTCAACTCTCTGAATTTGCCTTTAATACCCCCAGCATTCCAGCTGACAATTTGGAGATTATTGCAGGAACTATTGTTGAATGTTCCGTTTGACATTAGGAGTTTGGAGCACTAGGGCTAATTGAGAAAGGAAGGTGTTCATTAATTGTGAGATTTGGCTAAAGATTTGACTATTATTAGGAGAGGAATTGGTGGCTTGTGTTGGGTTTGGATCTTGGAGAGGTGAGGTAGTTACAGGACTGGCAGTGCTGGATTGAGTTGGAAGAATTTGTCTTGGCGTCTTGGTGGCTGGAAGTTCTGCTGGGTTTGTCCAAGCATTGGCTGGAGGAGGGTTAAAGGTTCTTTTGGTTGAGGAGGATTTTTCTCTTTCTTTTTCATTGAGAGGTTTTAGAAACTTTATTTACGAATATTCACTTTTAAAATAGTGTTACTACTTCCGAGTGTAATTTCTCGAAAGCTAATCGAACTTCGGAACATCATGCACAAGTGATAATGAGGGTCTAGATGTAAGGTATATCGAGTTCTAGTGCGTTAATAGCTTTGTTCATTTCGTCCCTTTCTCAACGTTTAATAAGATTCTGGGAAGTTTATTTTAGTTATTGTTTTCTACTAAAGGACTAACGAGATCGACAGCATGGTGCTGATTTATTTACCTTATATTCGCCCAATTCTAGCTTATGCAAGCTCTATATGGGGCTGTACCTCCAAATAAAACTTACCTTCAAATCCAGGCTTTGGAAAATAAGACCCTATGAATGATTGGTAATTCTAGTTGGTATCATAGAAACGAAGAAATTAGTGTTAGAAATTAAAATCCCCTCTCTCACCAAATTTATTCGAAAACTCTCTGTTAAATTCTACTGGCCTCTTGAAAGTACGTACTGCTTCCATTCTTAAAATCCCAATTTATGATCCAACAGACCCCTGCAATATAAAGGGGCCGAGATACTCTCTAAACTCCTTCCATGTTTAAATCTTATGGTAGATTTTAATCTCGTCCATTAACTTAAATTTAATTTAAAGAAAATAATAAAATGAAAAATAAAAAAATCTCTTGTTTATGGTACTCCAATTCATTGCTTTATGGCTTCTCTGTCACTTTCACCTTACCTCTGAAGATCCCTACTGCAACCTAACTGGCTAAGATATGCGACCATTTCAACCCTGACACCCCTTCAGATGACCAATGTGTTCCTGCACTTCACCCCACTGCTTCATGATGCTCCGTGCCTGCCTGCCGATTCACCTGTCTCACCTGTCCAGATACTCCTTTAACTGATCAACGACTGTGAACCTGTCACTCTTCTCCCCCTGCCACAACGTTCCATTTCCATTCTGCTCTGTACCTTTCTTCCAGCTGACTCTCCCCCACTAACAACCAGAGCCAGCCCGAAGAAAAGCGGGGCCCGGTGCGAAGTTCACTTGCGAGGCCTTGAAACTAATTTCGTACAGCAAAATAATTCATTGCATTTTGCTGTTTATTATATTGCAGAATTTGGTTTCGTTTTTTGAAATTGATAAATAATTAAATTATTTTTAATAATGTAAATATCTTAATCACACAAAAATCATTAATAAATCAAATACTTCAAATGTACAATTTGGAATGCGGCTTATCAGAATAAGTTGACGATACGTGATTTTGGTTTCATTTTCTTACATAGTTTTTTAGCAAATTCATCGATAATATCATATTTTAGTTTTTGAGTTAATTCGGATTCGATCGATTTGTTAAGAAGGTAAATCTTTTATGATTAATGCCAGATTTCAAGTATTTTTTTTTATTATTTTCAATTTTAAGAAACAACTTTCTGCAGATGTGATGTTAAGTTCAATATAATTTTCAAAACATTGACAAAAGTTGGATACAATGCAAATAAATTATTTTTAAATAAATAGTATAATATTGTGGCAAAACTCGAAGAAAAAATCTGATTTCGTTAAATAAATTAATGCAATCAATTTTCATTTTGCAAAATAAGTCGGCGGTGCGGGGCCTTCGAAAGCGGGGGCCTAGTGCGCTCGCACCGTTTCAAACCCCCTCGGGCCGGCCCTGCTAACTACTGTTGCACGAAACCAGACCCACCTTTCCCACGGAAACTGTATTAGCCTCATTGTTATCTCAACAAGTGAAATTCATCTCCCTCATGTATATCATGCATCAAGACCCATAAGATGTGGTTGCGTTTCCCTTCAACAATTGAAAATAACGAGCGTCAGTTCTGTAAGTAAAGAATTAAAAGGAGAAAGGAAGTTCTGATCCAATTTTCTTTTTTTTTTTATCCAATATATTATGCAACAGTAAATTACTAAGCATTCATACAATTAATATGATCATATTTTATGTCTGTATTTCCAATGCCACCTTTTCTCGGTAATAGCAGTATCTGCGCATTCTAAATGACTATAAGTTACTGAATGCGAAATATTGACAAACAAAACAGACTAAGTGATTTGAATATTAGAGTAAAATGGATTTGAAAATAATTTAAATCTTCAATTTATGAAATTCCAGAGTGCCAATAATTTTAAATTAAAATTTACTAAGGGAATATAAATTTTGAGTACTAAGATGTTTCAGCTTTCATAGTGTTTCTTTATTTTATGTGCTTTTATTGAGTTTTTTTAAA
>BGPR01012127.1:34796-46087 GCA_013235015.1 Araneus ventricosus
GTTCAAAATATAACATAAAATTTTAGAAGCTGCCTACCAACTACTCTCTTTCATAACATTAACATAGAGTTCGCAGAAGTACAAAAAAAAAAAAAAAAAACGTAAGGCGTCAGAATTCAACAAGATAAATTTTTATTAATGTTTGGTATTTCCAAATTATCATAATTAAAAACAGAATTTAAATAAACTGCCAAAACTTTTAATATTCAGTTTGAACTGGGGTTTGGATAAAGAGGCCCATCCACTTTCTCAACAAAAATGGATGTAAACAGTGAATTTTCTCTCACTGCTGGAATGATGTCACATTTTTCGAATACGTAAGATTTTCTCAACTGCAAACCAAATTTCTCGCTGGTCGCATTCACTGGCATAAATCCGGAAATTTTCAAGATCCGGATACTTGGGCGGACTTGAACTTGAAATCCGAACTATGGTAACTCTATGTATAATGCTATGTACAAAGTGTTGAAATTAAATAACAAATCCACATTCTTAAAAGTCGATTACAGTTTTCACACCTAACGATACCTATAAAATATAGCTTCAATTCTTCTTTCCTTCATATTCTCTGTTAGTCCAGAACTCTCTATTTCTAAATTGTGTGTAATTAATGTTATTTATTCTAAATTAAATAACAATAAAACGCTACAAACGGCAGTTTTCATTAGATATTTCAAGGATATTATTGTTATTTCATTTTGAAGTAATCAAATCTCAATTTTAGTCATTCTGTATCAAATGTTTCGATTTATTACCAAGGGTGTAAAACAAAAAAGTCAATTTTATATACTTTTTTTTCTGTTTATGCTAGCTGTTCCAAATTTAACGTATTTACAAAAAAAAAAACCGCAATTTGAAGGCAAAGTAATTAGTCTGCTTGTTGGAAAGCAATTGGTGATATCAACTTTTTAAATGCAGAAGGTTTCAAAAGCAAAAGCATCATTCCAGACTTCACAGTGTCGATATCTGGCTTGAAGTAGATATTCTCTTAAGTGCTATTGACCTTAGGAAAACGTGGGAACTTTAACTAAAGAGCATTTTTAGTTTGGCTGCAAAAGTCGGTTAGAATTAGGTTAATGAGTGAGTTGTTAAAGGGGTTGATTGCAGTACATACCGCCAAGAAGTTCTAAAACAACTTTAATTTGGGAAATTTTGAAATAAATAAAGGTTTTAATTATATTACAACATATTTATTATAATTAAGTTTTAATAATTTTGAATATTGCAATAAGTGATTAAGTTAATAAAAAAAAGAAATAAATGGAAAAAGTTTTAACAAATTATGAGACCACTTCTCTAAAAACAAAGAAAAAAGTATGAAAATTGATATGATATTGTTTCTCTTTTTTTCCTGATAACCTCGAACAATCTGTTTTTTATTGAAATAACCAGGTGGTTAGTTCAGTTTCATTATTATGGTGCCAATTTCTTACTATAGCTACTTCTAGGTCATAGGTTTGCTATTAGCATTAACTTTGCGACCCCAAAGTTTTGCATGGGGTTCAAGTCTTGATTATTTGTTTAAGTCCTTACTGCTTAAATAAATCATGGTAATACAATGTTGGACTGCTTTGTCTTCCAGCGACCTCTTACGGTGGCATTTAAAGTTATATTTCTTTTCCTCCTTTTTTACTATAAAAAACAGGGCATTCGTTCAAATCGCAATTCTAAACTAATATTACAGGGTTTCTTGAGTGCTCAGAGTTAGAAACATTAGGGGGAGTGGGAGATGAATGAATGCAAAGGATGTGTATGAGAGAAGACGTGAGAGCTGGCCCATGAGGCGAGTAAGGTGCGCCAAAAGGTTCAGTTGAATGCTGCTGGGAAATGGCGAGTCACAAGAATTCAGATGGTGAGAAAAATCAGAAGTGGCACTGCAAAAATAGTTACGGGGACATGAGTGGAAAGGAACATTTAGTTGTTGCATACGGATAGTTATGTTTTCCAGTATTTTAGGTGAATTCGATCTGAGAATAAATGAGAGGGTTGTTGTGGTCGAGAATTTTTTGAAAGAATTTTCTTGATCAGTTTTTGATAAAATCTTCAATGGGTTCAATTTTCAGCTCACGACGAATAACTTCATTTCAAACAAACCATGGTGCGTTGGTCATAATCCTAAGGATTTTATTTTGAAGTCTTATGGATTTTATTAAGATGGGTCTTGGTTGTGATGCCCCAAATTTGTGACCGCAATTCTATAGGAGCATTTGTCCCTTTTTAACGAATTTTTAGTTTCATCGAACTGGTGATACACTCTACAAATCAATTAGCATTTAGTAACTTTTAATGAAATCATTTGAGTCAACATAATTTTTAAAGCAAATGTCGTACGAGTAGGGATTGGCAACAAATATTGGTAGACGTATGAATAAGAATGCTAATTTTAAGACATTTAAATGCAGCTACATCAGTTTCCCGCCCTATTTTATCTACATATATTTTCTTATAATTATTGGGCACTGATAATCATATGCTTACCTTTTACGTATTTTATTTGTCGAATAGCTCGTTTCTGTAAATGAAAGGTAATTTCATAGATATTTTCGAAGAATAAATTATAAAAACAAATTTTACATCAACTGCGTATTTTTAAAACTTAGTTCTTCATCTAACAACTTTTCCACATCTAAGATTAGCGTAAAAGTCCACGGAAATATTATTTTACAGATAATTCTCTTCATAGAAATAGCCGTTTCTTTGTTCAACATTCTTTATTCATTTGTTTGCAAATTTTTATAATTGATGCAATACTTTAGTCGGCATTTATTAAGTTCTTCTGATTATATGCATTTATTTGTTTATATTCTAATTTTTTTATTGTTTAAATAGCTGTGAGTTGAAACTAGGCTAGAAAGAAATCTTATATGTATATATAAGCTAGAACTCTACTTATGACTTTATCAAATGATTTTAAAAAGGTCTTTAATTACCACTTATAATAAAGCAGAAATTTTCTTATAAAATTCTAAAGTTTGCGATGACTCATACTTACTTGGCGTCGGTGATGCCCTGATCAAGAAGGGGGCTCTCCCGGTCGGAGGCCGACCATTGCACTGAGGTTGGCTGACAACCGCCACTTCCACAAAGTGTGGTTGGTTGGGGCGCATAATTTTTGGTAGTCGGGACTGCGTTCGCGCTGCTCCCGTTATTGTAAGAAAAATAGCTATCATTTATGTAAATAGCTAAGAGTTCTGTCAGATGCGAAAGCAGTTCAGTTGTAAGATTCGGTACATTATTCCTTCATCATTTTAACCCATTCGCGAACCTCAGAGATCTCACTCCCATAAACCCTAATGGCAACGTTTTTAACATTGCGTTTCACATAGACATTACGCCACCAATGTGTTACAACGGAACTAACAGGACTACGTCATTGTTATGTGATATGAAACGAAGCCGTTTCCTATCGTCATGACAACGATGTAAACAATAATTAGGTATTTATTGGATTTTCAACTCGTTTTTTCGACGATTATTAAATTTATGAGTAGCTAATTTTTTTATATATATTGTTAATTTTTTATAATTATTTTACTATTCTGTTTCAGAACATGTTAAAACTTCACCGATAAATTAATTTTTCATAAATTTACATTCAATATTATTGAAGATACAAAAATTGATAAAATGTAATTTCCATAAAAGAAATTCACTTACACTCTTGCAGGAAATTAAATTTGTTTTAGTTAATATTTTACTATTTCTTTCAAAATATTTTGAAACTTCAACAATAAATTAATAAAAACACATTCATTTTTGTTCAAGATTTAAAAACTAATAGAATGTAATTTCCATAAAGAAAATTCATTTGTGCATTTTTTAACCTAGAATTTTTTTTTAATGTGTTATCACTATACTGCTTCTTTCGGAATATGCTTAAACTTCAACAATAAATTAATTTTTAATGAATTCACATCCATTATTATTCAAGATACTGAAATTGATAGAATATAGGTGATTAATTTACTTGTAATTTTCTTAAAATCTGGAAGAAATTATAATCGTTGTTTTAGTTACTATTATACTATCTCTTTCAGAATATATTAAAACTTCAATAGTTTTAATAAATACACATTAATTCTTCAAGATAAAATATATTGTAGAATGTAATTTCCACAGAGATAATTTTACTAACATTTGTAAATTTAATTTATAATTGTTATTTTTAATAACATTTGTAAATTTAATTTTTCAGAATTTTTCCAACCCCCTCCCACAAAAAATTAAATACCTTTATATGGTTATGAAACAAGATGCTATAATAAATACAAAATACTTAAAACAATGCCACATTTTATTGAACAAGCATAATAAGTTACAAAACATAATATTTCTAGCAAATACTGACTAGAAACAAGAGTTAATTGTATAGTATAGTATAAAAGTATTCAATATAAGAAAGTATTATGAAAAAACACAATAGCTGGACATTAATTGAACGAACTTAGAACCTATTGTGGCCCTATCAGGAGTTAAAACTCCCAATGCACCTCATCATTCTACCTAGCATGGTAAGTGTTCTTTTATGAAATTATGATTTTTAATTAAATAACATACAATCTTTTTTTCAAAAGCATTTGCAATCTGAAATTATCAAAAAAAAAAAAAAAAATGGGGAACATATTTTAACTTATGTTTAGAACTGGAGTTAGATTTGAAATCATGGTTCATAATTCGAACTAAAGAGGAAATAAAAAAAAAAACATTGTGCTTCCTGTTTGTGTTCCAGGTGATCATTAAAAAATTTCTATATTTACTTTGCTTAAGACAACGTTGCATTTTACTCCGGGAATTACGTTGTAACGTTGTATTTTTTGGCGATACTATTTTTTTGCAGACATAAATTAAAATTAGACAAAAATTTTGGATTTTGAAGGGCGATACCAGCAGGTCCCATCAATGATAAAAGACACCAAAAAATGTTAATGAAATTTGAAGACGCAGGACAGACGTTTGCTCTTCCAAGAAGATGGAGAGAAATCGCTCCTGGACAGATATTAGAAGAGATTTCCATTTAAGTAGAGAATTACAGAGCTTCAAATTTTCAGTTTACCACCTCTGTCCGCAACAAATTCTTCGCAATTGAAGGGAGGATTTATAGCAGGTACTGTTTCAGTAAACAAGTAAACAAATAATTTTTGGGCCCATGGCACCCGAAGGGGGACCTAATCCCCTGTAATTGTACATTGGTGATGCTGGATAATTTCAGTTCTGGAAATTGGATAGTCTGCTGCTGTTGTTGGAGTCAAAGGATGTGCGGGTGGAAGTCCATCTGGCGCCCGTGGGGTTATTGCTGGAGTCCTGCAAGAACTGGTGACTGTAAAGAGTAGCTACTGCTGTTGAGAGAACTCATATCTCTGGATGTGATAACTTTTCTTTACTTGCTCTGAAAGGGAAGTGACATGCCGTTTGGAACTGCTCTTCAGGATTTAGAAATTTTTTGGGAAGAATGGGGCGGGGGCAAGGGTCTGAAACAGTTAACAAGGATAGTTATTCTATTTTTTTTAAAATTATAATTACAATTATGAAAGAATCTTTCGAGGTCTTTTGTTTTTTGGATCAAGGGAATAATTTTCAAGTTGCTGAATGGTTTCATTATCAATTTTATCAAGATTATGATAGAATTTTGCTGAGACTTTTTTGATAAATCCCTTTAAAAAGATTAGCTTAATTGAAATTTCTTATATCTTCATTTCGCATATACCATCCAGCCTTGCATATTAGACGGATTATATTATTTTCTAGAATTTCAAGAATTCTGATATTTGAGTTGGCTCCGGCCCCCCAGATGGGGCATCCGTAATTAATTATCGACCGTAAGATCGTAGTGTAGACAAGCAATTTATATTTCCTATTCATTTCCGAATCTCGTGCTATTAGAGGGAAAAGATTTCTTGAGGCTGCACGAAATTTAGTTTTTATTGTTGTAATATGATTTTTCCAGGTAAATTTTTCGTCTAGTATTACGCCAAGATATTTGGCTTGCTGAGACCAGGTGATCGTTTGGTTTTTAATTTTAACTATTGGTTTGTGTTTTCTTCTACCCTTGACGAAATACACTGCTTCTGTTTTGTTAACGTTAAGGGCAATTTTCCATTTGAGGAACCAGTCGTCCAGTTTCGCTAGATGTTGGTTTAAAGCGGCTGCCGTATATTTATGGTTTTTATTTTTAGCTGGAATGGCAGTATCGTCTGCTTACATACCTAATAATGTTTTATGTGTTTTTGGAATGTCGTTAACATAAAGAGAGTAGAGGACCGGCGAGATTTTCCCTCCTTGTGGAATGCCTGCTCTCATAATTTTGGCTTCGGAAATGCTGTTGCCAATTTTAACTGCGAATTTCCTCTCTTCGAGGTAGGATTTTAGAAGCTGCAGTAAATGGGGTGGGGTTGTGTATCTGATAAATTTATGGATTAGTCCTTGGATCCAGACTCTATCAAAGGCTTTCTGTACGTCAAGGAAGACCGCATCGGTGCATTCACCTTTTTCAAAGCCACTCGTAATATACTCGACTACTCTCAGAAGTTGATGCGTTGCAATTAAGGATTTTCTAAAACCAAATTGTTCTGGGCAAAGGATTATGTTTTCGGCAAGATGCTCGTTTAATTTATCTAAAATGAAGTTTTCAGTTAGTTTACTGAGTGTACTGAGTAGCGAGATTGGCAGATAATATTCTGGCTTAGTGGGGTCTTTCCCTGGTTTAAGAATTGGTACAACTACCGCGGTCTTCTACGCTTTTGGAAATAGTTAAATTTAAATATACTGTTGATGATTTCTGTAAACTCGAAAATCATTGTGCATGGTAGATTTTTAAGCATTTTGTTGGTGATACAGTCAAGTCCGCATGCTTTTTTAATATTTAAATTTTTAATGACTTTGATTACCTCAGAGGGCTGATTGCATTTGAGATTATCAATTTGGTTATTGGTGAGTGGCCCGCCCGGAGAAGTTTTCGGTAGATTTTTTGACCTCATTTTCCGTCTCTCTGTGAGAAAGGTCGTTTAATGAGAATTGTTTCTCTAGACTTAGGGCAATAGTTTCGGCCTTGATAGAGTCAGAATATGCAAATCCATTTTCTCCCAGTAGAACTGGGATTTTCTGCGCTTTCTTGTGCATTATCTTTGCTTTTCTCCAAAGTGTACCGTCTTCTGTGTTCAACGCTTCAAGTTCTTCGGTCTGATCTTTCTGTCTACTGTTCTTATCAAAATTTTGATTAATTTCTCAATTCTGTTCAATTCCGTTTTAATTAGTGGGTTCCTTAGTGTTTGCCAGGCTTTTTTCGTTTTGTTGCGCGTTTTAATCAAATCTTTAATATTCGCGTGGATATAAGTTGCAGTTGATTTTTTGACCGTTTTAGTAGCGAATCTGTGCGCGTTTTGTAGATTTTTAGTAAACTTTTCCACTGCGATTTCAATATCCTTATTGCTGTTTATTTTAAGGGGCCTATAATCAATTTGATTTTTCAGGTAATATTGGAATTTGGTCAAGTCGGTATGCGTTGTCACACTATTATGTAGTGTCATAAATTTTAGTTGAAATGTTAGTTTGACTGGGTTGTTGTCGGAATAAAGTTCTAGAAGGGAAATAATCGAGAAGGGGAGAATGAAATCTTTTATTACTGCAAGATCTAAAATGGTTGCTGAGTTGAAGTCGAATCTTGTTGGGGATTTTGGGGCAAGAATTTCCATTCCCAGAACTTGAGTGAATCAAACTAATTCTTTTCCTCTCGTTGTGTTTATTGGTGACCCCCAATTTTGGTGTTGGGCGTTGAAATCACCACAAGTGATAGGGTTTGGACCAAGTTGAATTAAAGTTCCCAGGTCTAATGTATAGAGAGTTGGATCTGTATCCGGGGGAATATATATTGAGGTAACAGGGAAGGATTCTTTGTTTGTAAGATTTAGTGAGATGGAGGTAGCTTCAACAAAGTGCACTTGCGGCGTCGGAATATGGTGGTGGGGTAAGGATTTTTTAATTAAAATGCCGGTTCCTCCGCCCTGGGTAGGAGCATTATTTCGTTGTGGTCTGTCTGTTCTGTAGACGTCATAGTTGGGTATAGAGAAATTTATTTCCGCTCTCAGCTTAATTTCCTGAATTAGAAAAATATCGGGCGAGTGCTCTTCTAAAAAATAGCGGATATCTGCACTGCGATTTCTTACGCCGTTAGCATTCCAAAAGACGGTAGTCAGGCTATGAAGGGTTTTGATTTTATTTTTTGGGTTTGCACTATTTAACATTACTGACTGAATTTGCTACTGTGCCTAAAGCTTTTATTAAATTATTGACCATACCTTCAGTTTTTTCTAACATCGGGAGTTCTGATATTGTCTTAATTAAATTTGGTATACTTTTCAAAGTATCGTACATAACTTTAACTCCTTCTAAGCAGCCCCCAAATTTTTTCTCATACCCTATCTCACGACTATCAGTCTGTGGGTTAAATTCGCTTTCCTGACGCGAGTTGAGTTCGACCTGCTGGGGTATTAACTTTCCTGTTTGCATTGAGTAGGATATATTTTCCTGTCTCCTATATTGAGAAGCTAGGAATTCTCTTTTCGCTTTTGGGTAATTTACACCTTGGCCTTTCGTTGGTTTGATTTTTGGAAATAATGGGCAGCCTCTCCATGAAGCAATATGACCTGTTGCTCCGCAATTTATACACTTGGGGGTTTCCTGGGGGGTCGCGATCGGACATTGATTCGTCCTGTGGTCCTCACCACATTTGAGACATCTTGTCTGAAAACCAAATTTTGCACTAGAATGATTGAACATGTTGCAATTCCAGCATTGTGTGGCTCCAGGAGGTTTTCTGTAGTTTTGAATTTTCATTTTCAGGAACATGAAATGGGTGAGTTCGAAAATTTTATTTTCATGACCGTTTTTCTTAAGGTCAATCATAAAAATATACATAGGGGACTTCGTTCTTACGTTTTTTAGCTGACCTACTTTTAATATTTCAATTTCTGGGTGAGCTATAGTGAGCTCGGATTTAATTTCTTCAATATCCGTGTCACGATGTAAACCTTTCATTACTATCTTAAATGGTCTTTCACTGAATGGCCTAACGACGAAAAATTCTATCTTTTCCTCTCTGCAGAACTTTTGTATATCTCTATGCTCTTCTGCCGTCTCGGGGTAGACTTTAATATATTCATTTGCCAATACGGCATTTACTTTGCCAAATATGTTATTTAGATTCTTTAACATTTCCTTGTAGTTATTTTTGTTGCTGATCATTAATGGTTGAATTTTTTCGTTGCGGGGGGCCTTCCTTCTCGACTGGTAGTCGCTCAATATCTGCGTATTTATTTTTAACAAAATATCACTGTTCTCGTCTGCATTTAAGTTCCTTTTTGGAACGGAGTTTCTTCTGCTGGGGTAAATAAACCCATCTTTATCTAATCTAATTCGCAAATTGTTACTACATTCCGATTCATTCGGGGCCGCTCTTTTGCGAGCGTTATTATTATTACTCATAACATTAACATTATCATGACTTGTAACACTACTATTAGTACAGACGTTATTTGTGCTACTACTACTAGGAATATTTCTTTTACGTTCAGCTTTTTCAAATATTAGCTTATTTTCAATTTCCTTAGCATTACAATTATCTAAAGAGCAGATACCAAAACATGTAATATCACTCACCCATTTGTTAATGATTTCTTTTAGGGTTCGCAGGATCATCTCTTCCGATGACAGAGTATTTCCATCTTCCAGGGTCAGGGTTACTTCTTCGTACTCCGTGGCCATGAACACTAGGTTTCGTAGCTTGCCCAGGTGCCGGATGGCATCTCTGATCTGTTGACATCGGCTGTAAGGGAGATCACGTCGGAACACAGGTACTGTTTCATATCGAAAAAATTTGCATATGAGTTTTCATGGTAATAACAAACTGGTGGCTTATTTGGAACTAATTTTTTTATTAACTAAAAGTTTTTCCCGTCTCTTTAGTCACTTGCAAAGTTTCACACTTTTCTGATGAATGGTGACCACTGAATTATGAACATCTTGTATATATGAAATTCCAAATTCAATAAAAAAAAATAACTGCTGTTCTTTTCGTAAAAGCCACCATCATTTGTTTACCCAAGAATCAAAATCTTAAAAAAAAAAAAAAAATCTCAACAGAAGCCGATTATCTACATATACATTCCAGAATTTAATAAATTGTTCCCGACCGAAGCTAAAGTCTATCTCCCGTAAGTTTCTGCATTTAGTCGGAACTTCATTCCTTCGCTAACGGCGCTTTCTTAGGAGGAACTCAATGGGAAAACTGAATTCAGACTATGATCACTAGGTGGCGCGTTTCAACAAACAAGTGAAAAGAAGCCTAAATAGAAATTATTAAAAATAATAGCTTTGATTAATTTGAAGTTTCATGATAGGATCAAATGATGCAAAAGCTAACTGTAAAATAGACAAAGGTAATGTTTCTAACTCATTGTAATTAACGCATTCCAAATAAAAAATTCTCACTAGCATAGAGGGCGATGTGTTCTAACTATACACCATATGGTCTCGGAGCAAATTCAGAAATTTTATAAATTGTTCTCATTGTTCCATACTTTTGAAAGATAATGTACTAAAGGGTTACAGTTTATTCCTTACAGCAGTAGATAATTTTCTATGGAAACATCTCAGAAGCTGAAAGAAGCTGGTTCGAAGGAGTATACAGAAGTCTGAAAATAGCCCATCTATGTGTTCTATAAAATTCTGATTAATTATGTTTTTCTTCTTTATGAATTGTATTTAAATGAATGGAACGCCTTAGCGTACTTTTTTAAATAAGTTATAATTAGTATATTCTATAACCTTATTGTGCCATAATTATTATTACCAGTTTATTAATTGTTGGGAAAGTAAATTATATATATTTAGAATTTTGGTTACGTTTTATCGGATTCTTTCTCAACTTGCTTTCGGAGCCACGATCGAGTTCATTAGTAACTTAAATGCTCTGGGGAAAGTCCCCGAACCTCTGACGAAGAGCGATCGCGCTGTAATGGGTGCTGTCCTACTCTCTGTTTGCCGTGCGTTGAAGGTTTACCTGAGCTGGCAAGCATTACAAGGGGTAGGAAATAGTTCAATGCCATACAGTCATGCAAGTGTGACCCGATAGGTGTCGCTGTACAGAATGGGGCTTATTGAGGGTGGATCCATTTTTTTTCTCTTTCCGCCATAGCGATCGACATTTAATTTTATCCTATAGTATAATATAATCAGATTGAACTGGATAATTCTCGATTATATATATACTGTATCCTTAGATAAAAAGTTGACAAAAT